>JAFMSR010000012.1:32673623-32800519 GCA_022818135.1 Saxidomus purpurata
TGGTGGTTTCATATTACACATTATTGTTAAAAAAAACAACTTTGTAATCATAGAAAATCAAGACCCAGTGAGGTATGAATAGGAGTTGAAACTAAATTCTTTTTGTTTAGTCAAAGTTGAGACTATTTGAAAGTCAATATTTAAAAACAATATGGTCACTCATGGGTCGTATGTCTGTTTGTTTCTTAAAATTAAAGTTCAACCTTTTAATTACTGTTCACAAAGAAGCATATGCAATATTTTAAATTTTCAGTGTAATCTATCAATTTCAATTAAGTATGAATAACTGCATTTTTCAGCATCTAAGTTAATGTAAAATAATGTTACTCACAAGATATTACATGATCACAAAATCTATGCAATTTTTAAATTTCAGACAGAAATTGTGTAGTATCAAAGTTGTAAACTTTTGTTCTATCAAGGATTAATTGTTTTACAGTAATAAATGCCAAATGCCTGGTAACTAAGCATTTCAACAATACCAAATCTACAAACACTTATGTCAGTTTAATCTGCAAAAAGAATGGGATATAAAACTGAAATAAAATTTTAAAACAATTGAACATTACATTAAATTGAAAATGTGACAGACAGTTAGGTCTATATGGAAGCAAGACAGAACAAAGAAAGTAAATTTAAATTAGTTGAAAGTTGGCAAATGCAAACTATGTAAATGAGTGTACATTCGGTGAAATATTACGACGTTCAAAGGGTGCTTGACAGAATGGCGAGCAGAAACGACTACAGGCCGAGTACCAGCAGCAGTCTGCTACCAGACATCCATAATCCGTCAAAACTTGATCGTATGCGAGAGTACACATCAGCAATGTCAGCGAAAACAGCACGGACTGCTTACACTCCTGCACTAACCGCTATGCAGGCTGTAAAACCTAAATATTCCAAGTCGCCAACACCAAGTCTGCTCAAGCCACAGAAAGTAGCAAAGTCAATGAGCACAGAAATCTACTGCGGACCATGCAGTAGAGATCACTTTCACCGTGAAGCAGCAGGTTACTGCGTGGAATGCAGTGAATATTTCTGTGACAGCTGTATCAAGCATCACAAAAATCTCAAGATTACGAAGTACCACACCATGCGAGATCGTAGACGAATGCCAAAAGTGAAACACTACATACAAGAAGATGAAACTGTGGAAATCTGTGAACTTCATCTTGGTGAACTTCTCCGGTACTTCTGTAAGACCCATGATGAGGCTTGTTGTACGATTTGTGCCACACTTGACCACAGAAGTTGTGAAGGACTGGTCTACATCCCAGAGATACATGCCAAGCAAACAATTAAAAGCTGCCTTACAATGATAAAACACATGGCAAGTTTAACCAGCCAATTTGAAACAGCAAAAGAAGGTGCTGAGAAATGTATCAAATCGCTCGACATGCAAAAGAGTGATCATCAGCAAAAGGTTACAAAACTCCATCAAGACATCCTTGCTCTGTTTCAAACACTAGAAAGTGAAGCCGTTACAAACATGGAAAGCCTATATGAAGACGAAAAAGGTTACCTGACAGCTCGTGCTGAAGCGTGCAGTGAAGCCATAAAATCTCTGCAAACTGCAAGCAGCAACCTTGACATGGCAAAGCAAAATGGTATAGAAAGCAAGATATTCCTCCAGATGAAGAAACTTTCAAAGCAAATCTCACATTATGAACTGCTCCTGGCTGATGTACGACAAAAAAACAATGCCCCCATCAAATTCACCTTCAAACAAGATAGCAAAATTAAGCAGTTTAAATCAACAGTAGAGGTGTTAGGATCGACAGAAATTAAGAAAAAGCCTCCAAGGACTGCTACACTTTTGAACCAGTTCTACGTCAAATCACAAAGTGACAAATATCAAGTATGTGATATTACAGGTTTGTGTGTGTTACCTGATGGAAGAATAGTTCTCGCAGATATGTACAATGAAAACTTGAAAGTTATGGACTCTAGCTTCCACCTGATAACACAAACAAAAATTTCCACTGAACCATGGGATGTGTGTACCATCTCCAATGATCAAATAGTTGTTTCCCTTCCACGTGAGAAAAAACTTCAATACTTCACCATCAGTTCAACCATTCATCCAGCAAAAAAGATTGGAAATGTGCCATCTTTGAAAAGTACACAGTACTATGGTGTAGCATATCATGACAACAACCTCTACGTGACATGTCCAAAAGAAGACCCGCCATGTGTTAAAATTCTTGATATGCAGGGTGCTCCACTTCGTGAAATCGCAGCTACCAGTCAAGACCAAGAAGACAGCCTCTTCAGTGATCCACTGTATATAGCAGTGAGGAATGATGGGAAAAAACTCTTTGTTTCTGACAGTGGCAACCAGTCAATTATCACAATTGACTTGAAAAAAGTTGAAACACACTCTGTATATGCCATGCCACTGGCAAATCCACCTGGTGGACTTTCTGTTCAAATTGATGGTGACGTATACATTTGCGGCTTTAAATCAAACAACATTCATGTTCTGAACAAGCAAGGTGAGTTTCAAGAGGATATAATTGGCAGTGAAGGGGGACTATTCAATCCACAGTCATTAGCTTACTCTGCCAAGGGGAAGTACCTCATTGTATCAATGCAGAAATCTGACATGGTCAGAGTGTTCCAGCTTTCATAGACAAAACACAGGACTAGTACATACACAGAACAAATCTGCTGCATACATGTAGTGCAAAGTGCATAATTCAATTCAATAAAAACTGATGACAATTTGAAGAATTTAGGGCACAATGAAAAATTCTCTTATTCTGACGATGACATGTGTTACTTTTCACTTTTTGACTTACCAGTATGTCTTGTATGGCATACAATTCTTGTCAATGAAAGTATTCAACATGTTTTTAATAGAAGTTCACAAAAACTAGATGGGTGTTCAGTAGAACACTTGTGTCGCCCTCTTACGCTTTGTCAGAATAACCAATAATTTGGTGACAAAATCTAAATACAAAAAGGGGCATAACTCTGTAAAATATGACCTTCCTCCGTAAGGGCGACACAAAAATGAACTTAAAAATACTTTTCCAACAAAATATTCTGTAAAATGAAAAATAAATATCTAAACAACATATTGCTAGACTTTTCTTATCCACGGTGGGGAATCACATGATCAAAATAACCTCTAAACAAAAGTACATCTATGACAAATGTTAGAAAATAATGAAAGCCGTTTAGCTGTAAATTAAAAGTAAAGCCTATCTTATGGCAACATAAAAGTATTATAGAACGACACAGGTCTCAATCAAAGTTATCTTCTTATCGTGTTGAACACTTCAAAAATAAATTATGTCAGTTTCTTGAAGTGTTCAGCACAATCGGGAGGTGACTATGATTGAGACCTGTGTAGTTCTATAATACTTTTATTTTGCCATAAGATAGGCTACCTTTTACATTTAAAGCTAAACGGCTTTCATTATTTTCTAACATTTTCCTGAGATCTACTTTTGTTTAGAGATTATTTTGATCACGTGATTCCCCACCGTGTTATCATTGAGAACTAAATCTTGACAACTATACTAGAGTAAATGTGGTTTAACATGTCGAGGGCTTGGCGCAAAACTGGACCAACTCAGTTTTTGTAAATTTTTCAGGAGACACAAAAAACTGAATAAATTTCTTAAAATTATGATTACATGAATGAAAATTTACATTTTTGGTGTGAATCCTTACTAGATTTGGTAAATGATTTTATTTTTTAATTATTTTTAGTCTAATTATGGTTTTAGAAAGTTGGACTTATCTTGCACTGAGTTTTTCAGTGCAAAACAAGTCCATCTCAAGTTGGACCTATTATGTAACAAATAATTCAATGCAAAAAAGGTCCAACTTCAAATGGACTTGTTTTGCACTGAAAGTTAAAAGCAGATTAGGTCTAACTTGCAAAAAAACAATCGTTTTGGAAAAATTGTTCCAAATTAATCAATTATTATAGGTTTTATGTTTTAAACTTTCAGTACGGACCAAATAATATTTTGTAACTGACAACTGGAAATCACCTTCTCTGCAAAAACAGAAATTAGACTTTGTTGCAAATATATCTTCAGCCAAGTAACAACAACTGCTATGAAAACCTCAAAATAAAATTTATTTCAAAGTTAACAGTCCGAAACTGTTTAAAACCTGATCATTTTAAATGCTTTAGAGTGAACATTAGCATGATCCCATTATATTTCGTCAAAGAATAATTCCTCTACATATATGATTACACTTCAATAACAACTGCATGGATGCAGAAAAGTCAGCTCATATACACATATAACTTTACAAAGACAAAAACACTGTATATCAATAAATCTATGTTGATCTGACAACATTTTTAACAAATGACCTGCTATACAGTGTAACTAATTTACTGTCAAACCTGTATCAAGACCATAAAAAGTGGTTGTGCCTGAGAAGTGGGTAAATCTCATTGGAAAACATGTGGTAGATTTAGAACAAGAGGGCCTTATGTCATTTACCTGTATATCAATTGCCAATAATACAAGGGGTCATGATTTTAACATAATTCGTAAAGGTCCACTACACAATGCTTAGTAACATTCCAAATATCTAAGCTCTAGGCTTTGTGCTTTCAGAGAAGAAGATTTTTAAAAAGTTTTTCCTAATTTTATGCCATAGCAAACAGAGTTCTGCATGAATTAGAATTCTTTGAACAGTTTTGTTAGAGCTTCATACAAGGAACATCCCTGCATGGTTTCATCAAAATTTGCCCAGTGGTTTCAGAGGAGATGTTGGTTGAATCAAAATCTTGACGGCCGATGAAAAACTGTTCTTGCATACCAGATCAGGATATCTGCAGTTTTTTACCAGTGCTGGAAAATCTCATCTTAAATCCCCCCCACTCCCCCACCCGGTTATAAACAATGTGACCTCACTTTCCCAAATACAGCATTTGAATAACGTTTGTTTTTATATTACAATGCATCATTTTGATAAGTTTGAATTTAAATATCTATTTCAAAGTGCAAGACGGTATGCAAGAAAAAGTTTCTGCCATGAGATACTTGGTTCAGATGGAAATATCCGTCACTTCGGGTAACTGTTTCAGCCTCATTCCCGCCAAAACAGTTACCCTCAGTGACGAATATTTTGATCTGAATCTCGTGCTCATGAAAGAAACTAATAACAATCATCTATTAGAAAAGCTCATTCTGGCAAAGCCAGGTGCGCTAACAAAAAGGGGTTTTAATAGCAAGATGGCCTTTAACACTGGTTTAACTGTGATGCTTTTTTCCTGCTGTAATATCAAAGTGCAATGTTTGCCTTTTTCAATATTTGCCTTGTATAAATATAAGATGCGCCATGACATTTTTGGCCTAAATGAGGTGCAAGGTCATTCGAGAATGACTTCGTTAATGTGACATCATTTTTTATGCTTCTTTTTTGCCCGATTTTTGTCTTAATAAATGAGACAGTAACTGTTTGAAATTACAAAATCTTTCATGAATGCATTCACACATGTTTATGTGTCAGAATTTCAGAAAAATAAAAAAATTAAAGAGGTAAAAATGCCAAAATGTAGAATATTGATGAACATTTAGACCTAAATATGCTTCGTTTATATGTGACATAGTGCTGTCTGTAACAGTATCATATTTATAATAAGAACTTTTGTCTGAAACTTATGATTCAGTTGTGGAATAAGTACATGTACCAGAATATACTGAAAACTAATTTTCGACCAACACCTCATTTGGACCTATTTTGTCATGGCTGGTCATGTTTTTAACCATTGCCTAAATTTAAAAGTAGTATCAAACATTTTAACTTAAATCTAGTCACACCACTTTATGGCTAGTTAGACTCATCATCGAGCTATGTCTCAGTGAGTAATAGAAATCCTGGTGTATTCTTAGTATATGGTTGCTCTTACAAAGCTGTTTTAAAGCTTTATACTTCTGAGAGGACAGCTTGGGAGGGTCTTTATTGCAATACAATGGCTGAACAGTTGGAAATACATAGACCTTCTGTGATTTGGCTGCCCTAGTAAGTTATGTCTGACACCAAGGTTTAATGTTAGAGTCAAGTCACTATAAAAATTTAACAATATTCGCAACATTATTTACCTGGCACTTAATAAGTAGCGGTATTTTGACCACGCTTTATACGAGATTTTCAATATTCACTTGAAAAAGGAATGCTTAAAAGTATTCTATATACATAGTGCATGATGGCATTTCTAGTTCTTCACAATAATATATTTAACTTATATTTCCCCACATATGATACTAGGAAAGGGGGTCAGCCTTCATGGTCTAGTGGTAAGGCCGCTGACTTGAACTCACTATAACCTTACATAGATTGAGAGTCATGGGTTCGACCCTCAGGTGCCAACCATGTTAGAAAGAATGTAGTACTGGTATAGTGAGGTAAACTGCCTGCTCGTTAGAATGACCAAAATACGGCTGGAATGGGCGCACGTTCCTTCTTGAACTGTAATTCAGTTTAAATCAAACTTAACTGTCATAGCAGCAAGATGCTACTACACTAAATTGTAAGAATACGCTATTTAATCAGCAAAATCATGCAAAGAGAAAATGTAATACTAGTATGTCCAGTGTTTGAAACCAAGCCTTTGCACAGGTGTTAATGTTACAGTTTTGTGTCGCAATCTTCGACGTTACCGCACTTGATTTTACTTTCCACTGAGTGCTATCTTTTAGAAAATATCATCTTTTATTTTTTTCATAAAACATCAAATACCTGTGTTACCGATTAATAGCTCTAAGGTTGTTGGTAAAATGTTATTGTCTCACTCCGTGTGTAGGAATTGAACCTGCATCCAAATAGTAAATGAC
This sequence comes from Saxidomus purpurata, assembly GCA_022818135.1. Lineage (NCBI taxonomy): Eukaryota > Metazoa > Mollusca > Bivalvia > Venerida > Veneridae > Saxidomus > Saxidomus purpurata. The sequence continues at coordinate 32,680,436 of JAFMSR010000012.1, forward strand.
ACAAAATCTAATGCTGTTTGCTCCCGTTATTGAAAATATTCATGCGGCTAATTAAGATGTGCAATGTAAAAGAACATGTATATTTCTAACGTGTTCCTTGAATGCATTTAAAATGACTGTTTTTCAAATGCACGTATATAGAACTTTATTGCTCAATGATTTCCTAACCACGGGTTCGATTCAGAATCATTTTTGCTTAATAAAAAACATCAAAGCAGGAAAATCATTGACAAGCACTTATATTATAATTCTTGTGACAAACAAAGATATCTGTAATAAAATAAAGTGTTTTTTATTATATTATAATACATACTTGGAGAATAGTAAATTCAAGTAACTCATGCAAAAGTTCTTTAAAATTATATTTTATAAAACCTTTTATAAAATTACATGTACATTGTACAGTATGCATCAATTTTAAAGGAAAAATTTAATCCTTTAGCCGCATCACGTGGCATGGTATTTGTCGCAACTCGCATTCTTATGCCGCCGATGCTGCATGGATTTATTGCTCCTGTGTTGTAAAACCTCTGCGCTATAAGCGCGCAAAAACAAAATCCGCCTGTGCTGTACTGTATGTAAGACACTTTTGTTTGCTTTCACCATACAATGTCGTATATTCAACATGAAGGTACTATTTACCATAGCAAAACAAAAAAACAATTCCCTACCTACCACCCATATTTTTTCCAGGCCGTAACAAGAAACAAACCTATTTTTTTAGGGCTATCATATCAGAATTGTGATAATACTAAAAAAATTGATATTTGATTCCTTTGACTATTATAATATTTTTTCCATTAGTTTGATGCAAAATTAGTCTATCTGAGATATTCAGTTGGGATTCATTAATAATTTCAGTGCAAAACAAGTCCAACTCAAGTTGGACCTCTTTTGCCTCAATGCAAATTGTTGTTTTGAGATGGACCTGTTTGTTTCTTAGCAACAGTTTCATAAAAAGTAAAGAGATAAGTCATTATTTTTGCACTAAATGTGTATCTTACTGAATACTGTTTAATTATGTAAAAAAGTGATTTTGTGAAAAATTTGACTTGGACCAGTTTTGCGCCAAGCCCTCGATGTTATAAGTAGACACTAATTAATGTACATTGTATTCACTGCATTCTAACCTGCATCATCTGATGCTATAAAATATAGACCTTTTCATCTGTTTTTGAAAGTATAACTGCAGCAAGTAGCAGCCAACATATTTGTACATTGAGTACTAACATAAAATAGCAGTTAACATTAAACTTACTTGCAGAAAGCATCGCTGACTCGTGTTACCAGCACTGCCTGCTCTTCCTTACATTTCATACACAGTCTACCCAACCTAACAAAAAGAAAGTGAAAGAATTTAAGATACATGTACTTCTTTATCTCATTGTACAGTTTCAGCATTTTTAAATAATTTTAATCCAAGGCTTTTAAATAGAAAGGATTCAATATAGAACCTTAGGCATATGGAATGCCAAATCTACATATACTTAAATATTTGAAGAGGTCTTTAAATATTTGGAGAGCTCTCTAATTCAATTAATGATACCAAAATTTGATTTAAACACAGCAACCGAAAATTGCTTTTATAAAACTGTCATCAAAAGTACACTATGTGCAGTAAGATGTGCATTTTATTATAATGTCACTTTAACATCGAATTCAAGATATCTATATTTGAATTTCACCACACTCAAATTGATTTTGAGAGGTCTCTAATTGAATTCAAGACCTCTAGAAATACATTTGTACCAAGCTATAAAACAATTCTAACAGATGTCTTAAAATCAATCAGAGACCTCTTTGAACAATACAATTGCAGAGCTCTTAAAAAAAGCTGAATTACACATTAATTTTTTATATATTCAATTGAATTGGAAGGGTCTACAATTAATTAATTGCATGCTTTAAATCAATTTTTGATATCAAAAACTGACTTAGAGAGATCTACAAATATTTAAATACCTCTACCATAATTATTGCCGCTATCATTATTTGGACAGCTCTCAAAATATTTAAAGACCTGTTCAAATATTTGAGTATATGTAGATTTAGCATTCCATATGGACACTATAAATTGCAAGTACACAAAGTCATTACCACCATACATGCCGTTCTCCCGATATTCGCCGGGTTCTCCCGTTATTTAGACCCTAACCCGGCGGCCCGGCGAAGCTCGCAAAAACATTAAAATCTCCCGATAAATTAAAATTTTGGGGGAAAAAAACTACGAGGTTCATAAAATAGCATGTTCAATACACCGACACGTGATATTGATAATGAAAAAGTATTAATATTGTGTACAGTCGATTAGGTGACGAACATACATGCCGTTTAGGGTTGGATCATTAACGGGAGATTTGTGAAAAATCGCCGGGTTTTTGGACATCACAACGGGGTAAAAACGAAAAGCAAAAAACATGCGTTCTGACGCCATACATGACGATTATGTTTATTCAACTTAATGTAAACACATGCAGTCGCCATTTTAAGCACATTTAAACCTTGATTCTCAATTTCTCATATGCAAAATTATTACTCAAACAAAATTCTCTGAATTTTAATGAAACAAGAATAATGTCGTACTTACGTTTGATCTGGATACAAAGCAAAACAAAACAAACAAAAGCAACAATTTTATTTCTTTCAACTGGCGGTACATAATCTTTAATCAACTAGTACATTAAAAGTATCATATAATCATATTTAATAATCCTGACCAAGGTTTTTCAAATAGTATGGTCCGAAACGAGCGTAATACGATAAATAACTTGCCTCGGATCACGTGACAAACATCCGGGTACCCGCAATTTTGGAAAAAGAAAGAAAATATTGAAACTTTTATATCTACGTATATCTCGATATTTTACCAATCAATTTGACCAGCAAAGAGATCCTTAATACAATATATACTATTTGAAAGACCTTGTCCTGACGTGTCACCTTGTTGCAAACATCAATTACGCCAATCAGGCGCTAAGTATTACCCCGGCAATGACCAGATGTTATTGACAATTAACACTAACGCCGACTTTCGCCACCTAATCAACCAATTATCGATCTCGCGTGTCAAGGTTTTGACTTTTGTATATTCAAACTTGGACTTAAGTGGTTATTTAACGAATTTTATGGATTTTCTTTTCTTTCAAGACAAAATTTTGATTTATCGGGAGATTTGGGTGTTTTTGCGAGCTTCGCCGGGGCGCCGGGGTAAGGGTCTAAATATCGGGAGAACCCGGCGAGTAACGGGAGAACGGCATGTATGGTGACGAAACTGATGTGTTGACACAAGTTTGTGTTAATTGTCACTATTATCTTAGGTAAATTCCCCGAAGGGTAATTAGCTGCGATTCATAAACTTTTCAAACAGCGATGATTAGCAGATAATCTACCGTCAATCAAGTCACTACGCTCAAAACATGCCACTAATTAAATCATTTAACCAAGTTTTACAAAATTAAAAGATTTGATGTTTTCGTGTCAGTGCTAAAACAAATTTACAAATCGATTGTCGGGCGTCCATGCGATCGATGTTGTGATAAATTATTGGAGACCTTTTGCGTTCCGATTGGATGAGCGTGCATAAAGGGTGACGCCTTCAAATTTATCGTCTACCAAACGACGGTGTATTGCAGGTCGCGGTGATTAGTGACCCGTGTTTCCTCTAAGTTTTATGCAAACCGTGGAATCGTCCTCGGATTAATAGCATTCTTTTCAAAAACGGTGTATAAAAAGATACGCGGATTTAAGCGTTTCTGAGAACCATTACTACGGGAATTTACTAATGATCGAAATAGACGTTTTGTTTGTGCACGGACCTATATACACACAGGTCGGTGGTTTGTGTAAATACGTAAAAAAATGTCAAATACGTCCTAAGAAATGCATGATTTCCTGCTAAAATAATATCTCCCGGCGAGTCGTCCAAAAACCCAGCGATTTTTCAAAAATCTCCCAACAATAGCTCAATCCTTTGTGGCATGTATGATTACCACAACTGTTAAAATTTGCAGTTTGGGTGCTCAACAGATAAATATGTTACACTTTTTGCGATGCGATATCCAGCCTCCAGTTAAATTGCAGACGTCTATAAAATGTCAGTTTGTAAAATGGGTCTGCAATTGGAGTAGAATTATTGATACTAGCCTCAGCAGAGGTGTGGAATTCCTATGTTCGACTTGTCCGACATGGATTTTTTTTGCCACAAGACATGTGGAGTGTTTATTATAATATTAAGACCCAGCTTAAATTAAAGTGATTGAATAGTCTTAAGTTTTTTCTAAAACATTCAATTCTCTAATTTTGTCCGAAATGTGAACTATCCGTACACTGTTCTTCGGGTACATATCCCACTTACAATGAAAAAAAGAAGAGACAGTGATGTCTCGATAACAGAAAACAAGATAAGTACCTTGTATCTCGATCTGGTCTTTTTAAAGGTGAATCGCCGTCTTGGACACTGCACATCTTTCCAAAATACAATGCTTGTAACACACTTGCAATAATTGGGTTTTGACTAAATTCTGACGAATTCACACATGCAGACGGTGTAGGTCCAGAACGGCCCACTTCCACAACGGACAAGTACCAGAACGGCCCAGTAACAGAACGGACCAGTCTAGAACGGCCCACTTTTTAAGTATCACTGTACTAAAATAAAATTAAAAATCATTACACATAGGCTTATTTACATGCTTTTATTTTGCAATCATACTACTCTCATTACATATTAACGCTGTTAATACTTCTATTTCAAAAAAGCTAAAGTGGTGAATTACAAAACAGATAATTATGAATTTACTTATTTCTAAAATTTTTATGGTACCCCAGCTAATTTTAATAATTTTTAATTGAGTGTTGTGAATTGGCAGTTCAAACTGATTGTATTAATAACGACACATTCAATGATTTAATTTTGTATTATTTGTATTTCAAAGAAATACTTATAAGTTTTCTGGGGTTTTTTTGTCTGATATTACCCACAAAGTAATCACACTTATCATAACTACTAAAATAATCTAAAACTTAGACAACATTAATCAGTGACAAATCCCGTTAATGACTTTTTTTAATATCATCTTACTGTACACAAAAACAAAAATAATATCAAACAGGGAATGCCACGTACCAAAAACGCAGCCTCCCCAAAACGAACCCCACAGCACCCAGAAGTGCACACCACCAACACACACACACACACACACGCACACACACACAATCATGTACACACACACATATACACTAGCCTGATTGTACAAATTTTACATAATATTTATATATCTTATATTTCTAAATTTAGTTTTATAATTCCTCTATTACGAAACAAGTGGGCCGTTCTGGACTGGTCCATTCTGGTTGTGGGCCGTTCTGGTACTAAACCCATGCAGACCAGCAAACAAATCCTTACAAAGCAAGCATGTACCGTCTTTGGGCAAAATATTAACATACCAATTCAAGTCTAGTGCAACTGATGACTATCACTGAAACTGCCTCCATGCCTATACTTGGAGTAACTGAAATGCGTTTTTAACCTCAAGAAACAACCTTTTTTAGGGAAAGAGTTTCCAAAAAAGCTTATTAGCTTACTACTGGATCTCTTGTCTTTGTAATATATATTGTACTTACATGATATTTGATAAATAAAATATTGTTTAAACGAAACAACCTTTTTAACCCAAAACTAGAAACAAAGAAAAACGTGTTTTGGCAGGTATATGACTCCTTTCTTTAATTATATGAAATCTTTTAAAAGATCTTTTAAAAATCAAAGCTCGCTATATTAACCCTTATGGTATTTAGTCATGCCCATGTGAAATGCCGACGTAAACAAAACCTAAGATTGATGAAATGAGAAGAAAACTCCCACACTTAAAGAATGGAGAAAAAGAGCACCCTTCTGATATTTTAAACCTATCAGCACTTGAGTACCTATGCCCATCATACAACAGGGTCAAAGAACACAAAGTGAAATATTTTTAAAGTATTTACTTATAGAAGTCTATATAAAACAAGTGTACCATGGTGTGGGGCCAATTTTGACACCAGGGGCAAGCAATGCTACAAAACATGTACCTTAGCTCTGGCATCATGGTTTTGGACAAGATGATTTTACAACAAGTCTAGTAAATAAAACAAATGTAGCCTTGGGCGGGCCAATTTTGATCCCAGGGACATGCTTTGCACAAACTTCAGAAAGGTCCACCTACACATGGAATATCTAAGCTCCAAACCTTACAGTTTCTGGCAAAAAGATTTTCTAACTTTTACTTTATATTTTCTATGTAAAACATGACCCCCTTCCCCAAAGAATAGCTTACTTTGACCACAGTGGCATAAGTTGAACAATCTTGGTAGAGACCCACTAGGCAATGCTATATTACATTTATCTTAGCTCTGAGTCTTGCGGCTTTGGCCTAGAAGATTTTTGAAGTATTTCCTTAAAAAGTCTATATAAAACAAGTGAACCCTGGGGCGGGGCTTGACACCAGTTACACTTTTAAGAAACTTAATAGAGGACCACTATACATGTACTACACACAAAAGATCGAAGCCTTAGATGTAACAGTTCTGAAGATTTTGAAGTCTTACTATATATTTCTTTGTTAAACATAGGCAGGACTAATTTTTACATCATAGGCATGCTTTGAACAAATAGAGGACCACCACACAATGTTACATACCAAATATCTAAGCTCAAGGCATTTATCTAAGCTCTAGGCCTGGAGTTTCTGATAAGATTTTTGAAGTTTTACTATATATCACTATGTTAAACATAATGACCCCCAATTTTGGCCAGTTTTGAATAGTGTTCTGTGCCTTATGGTGCTTGAGAGTTTTGCATGAAGTGGAATTCTTTCAATAATTTGGGTACAACACTATGCAAAGAACATCACTGCCAAGTTTTATCAACATTGCACTAGTAGTTTTAGGAGATGTCATTTGAAAGAAATAGTCGACAGACTGACAGCGGATGGTGAGTGATCCTAACAGCTCACCCTGGCACTTTGTGCTTCACACCAAATTTCTTTAAGCTTTGGATCTTGCAGGTAAGGAAAATAAGATTTTTAAAGTTTTCCTATGTAAGTATAACAAGAGTCCCAATAGTAGTGTCAATCTTAACCCTATAGGAATGGTTAGAGGACCACCAGGCAATGCTACACATCAAATATAATAGTTTTGGACCTAGAAGATTTTCAAAGTTATTTCTTTTGGTAGGCATGGTAACTAACTTATAATATCAAAATGGACCTCAGCTGGTCTATTTACCAAGCTCACTCTCAAGATGGGAGCTTAAAGCATTAGCCAATGGAAGGAGAGAAGTATACTAATACAATTTATTTTGCAAAATGTGACCAATCAAAGGGAAGTAATCTTAACAGGTAATTTTACAGGATTGTTTTTTTTTTACATTTTAGACTAGTTAATCAACAAAATAGTTGAGATGTACCATAGATAAAGACATCTGGACCCAGCCCGGTTAGCTCAATTGGTAGAGCACGAGACGTGTAATCTCGAGGTAGTGAGTTCTATTCCCGGGGTTGACCAACTAAAATTACTAACAGTCTTTCAGGTGAGACAAAAACCGAGGTCCCATGTATGGGTGTTTTACACCTGGCATGTTAAAAGCACCAGGGTGTCTCTGGAATTGGGACACTTTCTGTAACTTGCATTATCCTCCGAAACCTAAAATAACTAACCTCTTCTGGGGGCAATGATTATGTGGGAAACCGGTATCAATGATAAAACCCTAATATACAATACCCACCAGGTGGATTAGACCATTCTTCAATCAATGACAAAAGAAGTGGCGTAAAATTGTGTGTGATAGAAAGGAAAAAGAACAGCTGGCAGAAGACAAACATTTTAATGGCAGTTTATAAACAAATACAGTAACAGGACACATTAACACACTGATAACCTTCTTAGAAGCATTTTAAATTGAAAAATAAAAACATTTCTTCAAACGGTTTCCTTCTCATAAGTATCTTCACATATATATTCAACATTTTTCCATAATTCTTATTTGCATTATTATCAATTTATCATGTTATATCACATATTGTGCTGCAACTGTACAACTACAACTGTCACAAGAGTGACAAATTATACCCCCACAATACAGCTTTGTCACAGAAGTATGGCAACCATAAGAAAGGAATGGCCACAAGGACATAGAGTTAAGTTATTATACAATAACTTGTGTAAATGAGACCTTGACCTTTGACCTACTGACCCCAAAGTCGAACTTGACCTGTATTTCATGATGTTACAGCTGTGTACCGAAAATTATTTAAATCGGTCAAGCCTTTCATGAGTTATCATCCGCAAACTGTTTTACAGTTCAGAGTCACTGTGACATTGACCTTTGACCTACTGACCCCAAAGTTGAACTTGACCTGTATTTCATGAAGTTGCACGTGTGTACCAAAAATTATTCAAAAGGGTCAAGTCGTTCATGAGTTATCATCCGGAAACCATGAAAAGCAACAGACCGACCGACAAACCGACAAGCTCACTCCTATATACCCACCCCCCCCAAACTTCGTTTTGTGGGGGTATAACAAGTCGTGTTGATAGTTAAGCTTAACTTATTTTATTTCAGTTTGAATGTCACAGAGTTCCAAGCTTAAAGAATTTAACTCAGCCTGACGTATAATTCCCTATAACATTCTTTCAATCTTCAACAACCCATCTTCCTTGTACTTCTAGACTGTCTTCTGCTTCTGCTTTTATCTTTTCATGAATTATACTGACTTCCTCTTGAGTCAAGGCTTTTTCCATGTGTCTGTATGTGAGTCTATACATGTGACTAGTTTTCCCAAGCTTTTTGTTCTCAAACACGTCTTTAAGTTCAACATTTTCTGCAAGATCCCCTGCCACAGAGCGTACAAGGTCGTAGAAGTTGTTCTCCTGATAGTTTGCAGGAATCCAGAATGAAATGTCGTTCACAACAGGAGGGTGTTTACTGAATGGCTGAAAAGTAATTTTAAACTGAAAACAGCATACATTTATTAGGGTTATGGTATCAACTGATTTATAGTAGCAATTAAGTCAGCTGTGTAAAGCATGAAAACATTCTTTAACATCTGAAGTTATGAAATTACTGGTAAACCAGTCATTAACTTTATCAGACCTGAACACTGACACAAACAAGTAAAAGACATCTTCCTTCATTCTTTAACAAATCAAGTTAAAGCAAGAGATGTTTGTAAAAAGGAGCTGATGATGATGTATTGACGTCTCTGTTCGCCTCCATGGTTGAGTGGTTAGAGTCGCCGACTTTAAATCACTGTAACATCTTACTAATTGAAAGTCATGGGTTTGAGCCCTGCTACTGACTTTGTCTCTTTATGTGAGAAAGTTGGCAGCTTCTTATGGAGAATAGGATTTTAGTACTGGCTTTTCCCAGGAACGATTGTTTGGTAAACTGCATTGTTTTTTATGCAAGATCACTGTGACCTTGAACTGGAACCTATTGACCCAAAATTCAATAGGGTTTATCAGATCGTCTCTCCATAAGCTTTATTCTAAGCAAGTCTGAATACCATATCTAAAGGCATTTACAAGTTGAGGGGAAACACTTTAAATGCAAGGTCACTATGACCTTGACTTTTAATCAAGTGACCTCAAAATCAATAGGGATCAACCAATCTTCATAAACTATAACTAAGGCAATTTTGAACATTTAAGGTCAAACATGGTCAAGTTATTGAATGGAAACCGTTTTGAAATACAAGGTGTGACCTTGACCTTTGAAAGTAAAATCAAAATGGGTTCATTTACTGACCATGACAGACGGCCCTATCAAGTTTGAAACCTCTTATTTAAACCCTTATCAAGTTATTGAGTGAAAACTGTTTTAAAATGCCAGGTCACTGTGACCTTGACCTTTGATCTACTGTCCATGAACAATGGTCCCAGTAACATCTGAGACCCAGACCTTTAGCTCAAAGCTTTCTCATGTTGACTAATGGAAACCATTTTTAAATGGGCAGTGACTGTGACCTTGATCTTCAAGCTAGTGATCACAAATGATAAGGGTTCATCTACTGTCCATGACTAATGTCCCTTCAAAGTTTGAGACCTCTGACAGGAATTCCCTTGGCAATACAAAAGTCCTCACATTGACGCATAATGTTGTTCTTATTTGTGCATGTAAATGTCACTGACTTTGCTGTTTTGATTTTGTTCCCTACAAATCTTACTTAGTAGTTAAAATAACAAAACATGTGAAGTTAGCTTGTACCTTGAATGTGATTTTGGTACTAGGCTCATCAACCTGGAACTGTCTGAGGAACCGCGAGTCTCTGCTCCAGAAGAGTCGTATATCAGGAATGTCATACAACTTCATAGCGAGACGTTCGAGTCCCATTCCAAAGGCCCAACCTACCTTCTCTACAGCACCAGCTGAAATTGATACAGACTCATAACACACAATACCAAAATTGACATTTACCTGTAAGCACATTAGGAAGTATAAAATGAATCTGATGAAATTATATGTATTTAGATATGAAGGAAAACTGAAAATCACTTGCATTGTATATATGTATACATGGGGGCCATTTGTAAGATCTGCTGAGGTTGAACTAGGAGCTTTCTAGATTCAATTACTGATGCTTGAACTTGGTCAACTAAGCTAAATGTGCTTAAAACTGCTGAAAAGTTTTCTAGTGAAAAATTTTAATTTCTCCAAAATGATTTATTAAAACATAAAATGTGAAAGTATATGCTAGAAACAACATCAATAGTGAGTCAACAACAATTTCACACAATTTCTATTGTAACTGTTTGTGGGTTTGGTTTGATGGCAACACTACACTATATGGTTATATTGGAATTTCAAAATGCTTTATAATTTGGTAGTGTGTAAATACAGAAATTTATACGCGCACCTTTTTTATAGGATTTGTTTTAAAATATACTAACTTCAGACAGTTAAAAGAACCTTATCTGAGAGCGAGCAGCTTTAAAATGTCTCTTACCTTTCTTTAAAATCTCTTGCCGAATGACACCACAGCCTAAGACTTCTATCCAATTCCCTTGGTACATTATTTCCAATTCCCAGGATGGGTGTGTGAATGGAAAGTACTCCTCTACCCATCGGTACTCAATATCTATACAAACAACAATTTTAAACAATTAACATTAATAATGTTCTTAACTGATGGTCTATGCAGTAGCTGTGATGATTTCAGGTGATGACAAGTATACAATGAAACTTTTTTGTAAGCAAGTTTCAGAGAAGTGTCACAATTTGGTTTTCTAAATTTAAGCATACAGTTTGAAAATATAAATACTTTCAAATTTATACCTGTAGTTAATGTCACTGTATACTGGAAACCTACATATTATATACAAATGTACATGTTTTCTGAATTTAAATTCAAAGTGTAAAACATGTTCATTTCAGTAGTACCTTCGTTGGAACATTCATATACCCATGAAACAACTAGATGGGTGTTCAGTAGAACACTTGTGTCACCCTCTTATGCTTTGTCAGAATAACCAACAATATTGTGACAAAATCTAAGTGTAACAAGAGGGCCAAGATGGCCCTATATCGCTCACCTTGGTACAAGTCCACTTGCCTGGTGGAAGATCACTAGATAATGTTATATACCAAATAAGTTTTCCTATATACGCCTTTGTAAAGCAAATGATTCCCCCCCCCCCGGGCAAGATTAATTTTGACCCCAGGGGCATAATTTGAACAAACTTTGAAGAGGTCTACTAGGCAATGCTACATGCCAAATATCTAAGCTCTAGGCCTTGTGGTTTCAAAGAAAAAGATTTTTAAAGTTTTCCCTATATAAGCCTATGTAAAACTAAGTGACCCCTGCCCATGGGTCAGTTTTGACCCCGGGGGTCATAATTTGAACAATCTTGGTAGAGGTCCGCTAGACAATCCTACATGCCAAATATCTAAGCTCTAGGCCTTGTGGTTTCAAAGAAGAAGATTTTTAAAGTTTTTACTATATAAGCCTATGCAAAACTAAGTGACCCTCTGTGCGGGGTCAATTTTGATCCGAGGGTCATAATTTGAACAATCTTGGTAGAGGTTCACTAGACAATGCTACCTGCCAAATATCTAAGCTCTAGGCCTTGTGGTTTCAGAGAAGAAGATTTTTAAAGTTTTTCCTATATATTCCTATGCAAAACTAAGTTACCACCCCCGCGGGGTCAATTTTGACCCTGGGGTCATAATCTGAACAATCTTGGTAGAGGTCCACTAGACAATGCTACATGCCAAATATCTAAGCTCTAGGCCTTGTGGTTTCAAAGAAGAAGATTTTTAAAGTTTTTACTATATAAGCCTATGCAAAACTAAGTGACCCCCTGTGCGGGGTCAATTTTGACCCGGGGGTCATAATTTGAACAATCTTGGTAGAGGTCCACTAGGCAATGCTACATGCCAAATATCTAAGCTCTAGGCCTTTTGGTTTCAGAGAAGAAGATTTTTAAAGTTTATCCTATATATTCCTATGCAAAACTAAGTGACCACCCCCCGCGGGGTCAATTTTGACCCGGGGGTCATAATTTGAACAATCTTGGTAGAGGTCTACTAGACAATGCTACATGCCAAATATCTTAGCTCTAGGCCTTGTGGTTTCAGAGAAGAAGATTTTTAAAGTTTTCCCTATATATGCCTATGCAAAAACTAAGGGCCCACCCGCGCGGGGTCAATTTTGACCCGGGGGTCATAATTTGAACAACCTTGGTAGAGGTCCACTAGGCAATGCTACATGCCAAATATCTAAGCTCTAGGCCTTGTGGTTTCAGAGAAGAAGATTTTTAAAGTTTTTCCTATTTGTTGCCATAGCAACCAGAGTTCTGCATGGAATGGAATTCTTTGAACAATTTTGGTAGAGCTTCATGCAAGGAACATTCCTGCATAGTTTTATCAACATTGGCCTAAGGTTTCAGAGGAGATGTCATTTGAATCAAAACGTTGACGGATGACGGACAACGGACAATCATCGATCAGAAAAGCTCACCCTGGCATAGCCAGGTGAGCTAAAAAGGAGCATAACTCTGTCAAATATGACCTTGACCAACAAACTTTGGCGGCATCATGACCCTTATGTCATAAGCAATACAATTTGAAAGTTTGATGAAGAAATCTTAAGAAATGGCAAAGTTATAGCCAACATTAAGTTTTCGTGACAAAATCTAAGTACAAAAAGGGGCATAACTCTGTCAAATAAGACCTTGACCTACAAAATTTGGCGGCATCACAACCCTTTTGACATAAGCAATATAATTTGAAAGTTTGATAAAGAAATCTTAAGAAATGGCAAAGTTATAGCAAAAATCTAAATATATAAAGGGGCATAACTCTGTCAAATATGACCTTGACCTACAAACTTTGGCGGCATCACGACCCTTATGTCATAAGCAATGCAATTTGAAAGTTTGATGAAGAAATCTTAAGAAATGGCAAAGTTATAGCCAACGTTAAGTTTTTGTGACAAAATATAAGTACAAAAAGGGGCATAACTCTGTCAAATATGACCTTGACCTACACAATTTGGCGGCATCACAACCCTTTTGACATAAGCAATACAATTTGAAAGTTTGATAAAGAAATCTTAAGAAATGGCAAAGTTATAGCAAAAATCTAAGTATAAAAAGGGGCATAACTCTGTCAAATATGACCTTGACCTACACAATTTGGCGGCATCCACCCTTATTTCATAAGCAATACAATTTGAAAGTTTGATGAAGAAATCTTAAGAAATGGCAAAGTTATAGCCAACGTTAAGTTTTCATGACAAAATCCACGTACAAAAAGGGGCATAACTCTGTCAAATATGACTTTGACCTACAAAATTTGGTGGCATCATGACCTTTTCTCCGAAAGGGCGACACAAAAACAACATTTTTTTACCCATCTCTTTAAATCAATACCAGTGTAAATTCATAATAATGTTAAAACTGTGATTGTAAACTAAATTCATGATTACTGACAAAAAGTGAAAGACGCAGAACCATTCAAAAACATAGGATGTGTGCTGATATCTTTACCTTTGCCAAACAGTGACTGGGCCAGATTTTGCAGGGTGGTTTTGAGCTCATTTGCCACAACAAGTGCTGCCTCTAATGTGTGTTCTTCCTGTTTTAAATTTGTCTCCTGTCCATCCTCAAACAAGTTCAATGTGTCATTATCTTCTGTATTCTTAAATAACTGGAAAAAAATCAATCATTTTAAAGCAAACATTATTATTGATCATGATGATATACATGATATAGATTCAAACTCCAGTTTAATTTGGTTTTGTTTCAAAACATTTGGTTTTCTGTAGCTCTTGTAAATTCAGTTTATGCAATGAGATCTTTTTTGAGACTTCTGTACAGATTAAGTGTAAACAAATGTTTACCTCATGTTTGGAAAAGAGACGAACCCCATCTAATTGATGGAAAGCTGGATAATGTGTTGAATCTACCGCATCTCTCCGATACACATCGCCGACAACCAGAAAACTGTCTAGGCCACTAGCTATCAGATCCCGCTGGTGAGCCGTTGTATGTGCTCGCAACATCTGTGTTGAATTTATGTAATAGCTATCAGATGGTTTCCGGCTAGGATGATCTTGTGGTACTAGTAAATTTTCATAATTTTGTTCAAGAGTAACAACTGGACTTATATTATCATAGACAGAAAATATTGGATTGCCGCTTCTTTTCACAAAATTTTTGTAAAAAAAATTCTGTATCTGTAGTTTAATGAGCCCTAAAGGATGATGTTTTTGCGTATGAAGGTTGGTTCCTAACTTTGCCAAGATCGAAGGTGTCACATTCGTCCAGTTATCAACAGGGTAAGCCTTTCCAAGCACTTCTGTAACCTCTTTTGCAGCTGGCTGATTGCACAGACACCTGGCATGTGGCTGGAAAGCTTTCGCTAGTACTCTGAAGTAGAAAAGTATAGTTTTTATCGTGTTTGTGAAAATAATCATTCAATTCAATTTGAATCATAAGATTTAAACTGCCAATCATCATTAATGTGTGAAACCAGCTTGTTTTGTTAACTGGCTGACCAGCTTCAAATAGCACTGGTAAGAATGATTGCAATAGCTGACAAGTAAATTATTTTTGTAGGCTTTGTAATGGGTACAGAAAATACACACATAATTTTTGAGCATACAAATGACTTAATGAGTTTGCTGCCCTGAGGCTTTTCTTATTTCTCATATTATAAATATATAAAAACAGAAAGTAGTAGTGCTAAAAATCTGGCATTAGAAATGGCTTGATGGTAACAGGTTTCTAATGAAGCAACTTTTTTCAGATTATTCTCCGTAACAGAAACTAGACGACCAAGATAGCCCTATAGCCCTCACCTGGTTACCATTATTGGAGCAGTTTTATGATCCATGTCTTTTATTTAGAGATTTTAGACAGTATAAAACAGGTAGCACCTATTCTTGGCTTTGCCGTGATGTCATACTGACAAGTTAACCATTCAGACTATATTGGAAAAGGTTTGAACAAATCAAGTATGATAAAAACATCTAAAATCGATTTAAAAATTTCAGAAGTGTTCATGTTTTCTTCCAAAATTTGTCTCTGATTCTGAATTGTCAAGAAAAGACATTTTGGTCTTTTTTTTAAAATTACACTACCTAAAGTCCTTGAACATCTCAGTTTCATAGAAAATGTTCACATAATTATAAAGAAACCAAAATTAAGATACACAATGTTATAGTTTGCTGCTCTCGTGCTTTTTGAGATTTCACATATAAAATATATGGAAACTGAAAGTAGAAGTGCCAAAATCTTGGCGCAAGAAATGGCTGGATGGTTTCTTGTGATGTGGAGTTTTTTCATTTTCATTCTCTACTATCACAAAATAACATTCCCTAGCTGTTTCAGAATCTTTCATGAAGATTTGCAATGAAAATGTAAAAAATGTGTTTTTTTCAGTGATTTCCAACTTATTTTAAATTATGAGGTTAAACCATCTCAAGATGGATTTTATTCACTTTTTAGTTTATTATCTACAGCCGACTTTTGAAATAAAATGTTAAATGTATGAAATGGCTCAAGTTTAATTTTACCACCCTAGTACGACTTGGCTATGGTACGACTTGAACACAATTGATTATAAAACTCGTCTTTAACTGTGTAAGTATGTATCGGCAACTTTTAGTCAGTCTTGGAATTTTAGATGCAATTATCATTGATCAAATACATAATCTCGACTTTTTTACCTGTACTGTTTTAGTAAAATCGGCATTTTGTTTAGCTTAGAATTTGACATTCAGTATGGAGGCTGCCATTTTTGTCGTAAATTGATATTTCTTTTGCGACTTTAGATTTTACATGTTCAAAAGTTATTTAGGCCTTATCCGTTGCAAGATGTATTTAATATACAACGTTCGTGAACTTTTTACAAAAATTGTAAGTATAGACCTGGCAAATTCACTTTTAATTTATTACATAATGTCGTAAAATCGGTGCTGTGAACAGTTTGTCCCAGAGAAAATAATCATGGCAGGCACTACAAGAGCGCAAGCGCTTACTCTGTATAAGAGACTTATACGAGAAAGCAAACAGTTCAATTCTTATAACTTCAGGTAAGCTTGGTTGTTAAGCTTTAGGTCAAACCAGGTTTGCATGCTTTCTATCAGAAGATAAACATTTAGCAGTTGCATCGGCCACTTTAGTTTAGTATACTGTAGTATCATCAAACATTTTAGGCAGGTTGGCAGTGACCATAGATGACCCCATTGATTTTGAGCTCAACAGGTCAAAGGTAAAGGTCTCAGTGACCTTTAACAAAATGCCGTCAGGGTGGCATAGTTTTATAAACATCCAAATGATGTATATGAATGTGATGTGTAGAAATGTGGAGTGGAGTTGATTGCGAAGCAATCCAAAACATCTCCAAACCAAAAGGTCCCTAGACCAAAACGTCCCCAAAATGACCAAAACGTCCCCCCATATGACCAAAACGTCCCTGAAATGACCAAAACGTCCCCAAATAAGAAAAGATGACGGAATGTAATGTAAAAACCTTACTTTACATAGAAAATGTGGGGATGTTTTGGACAAGTATCCTAGAATATATTGATTTAAAAATATAAGAATCATAATGAAAATTAAAAAAGTTTGGGTTTATGTCGTTATTTGCATTATTAATTGAAAAAAAATGATATGGAGCCGCTGAGATAAGCCACATAATATATTGAAAGGAGTGTGACCAATCTAATTGCATTATATTAAATTGTATAAGTGGATTAACTACTTTAATTATTTACTCATTGTTTTACACAAGAGTTTAAATGGGCTTTGATCTTCTGTTTGAAAGGAAGACAATGAACAGTGAAAGCATGCGTTGTACCCATCATTCATTAATTTCAATTAAGTTGAATTAGATCCCAATTATTTATAAATTTGAGTCATTTAATTGAAGTTTCATAAAAAGTTAATTTACATGAAAGGTGTATGTGCTATAAATCACAACATTTGTCATGTATATAAAGTGTCTGATTTTAAATCCTTCATATAAAGTCAGCCGGGATAGTTCAATAGGTAGAGCACGAGACTTGTAATCTCGGGGTTGTGGGTTCGATTCCCAGGGCTGACCAACTAAAATTACTAACAGTCTTTCGGATGAGACTTAAAAACCGAGGTCCCATGTGTGGGTGAAAACCTGGCATGATAAAGATCCAGGGGTGTCTCTGGAATTGGGACGCTTCCTGTATCTTGCACTATCCCCCGAAACCTAAAATAACTAGACTCTTCTGGGGGCGTTGGTCATATGGGAAACCCTAAAATACCATACTATCCTTCATATATCTGCTCTAACACATACGTATTTGTGATTCTATTGATCTAAGTTATTAATTTACTGGAATTGGGTGTTTCCGTTCATACCCTTGTCATCTGTTTGTTATATGTTTTTGTCACTGATTTGTCTTGTGAATTATGTTTCGTGTTATTTGTTTGTTTTCATTAGTTTTTTTTTTTTACATTTATAGTTGAAACAAAAATATAAATAAGTTAATAAAACAAAATTTGTTGTTTTGCAGAATTTAGTTGGAAAATGTCCCCAATGTCGAAAACGTCCCCTGTCACCAATTTCAGCAATGTCCAAAATGTCCCCATTGACAAAACACTTAAATCGAAAGCGATACATAACAGTTGTAAAATGTCCCGAAAGTCCAAAACGTCCCTAGTCACCAATTTAAGCAATGTCCAAAACATCCCCATCAACAAAGCACATAATTCGGGAGCGATAAATCAAAGTTGTAAAATGTCCCCATTGTCAAAAACGTCCCCAATCAACAATTTCAGCGATGTCCAAAACGTCCCCATTGACATAGCACTTAATTCAAAAGCGATTGATAAAAGTTGTAAAATGTCAAAATGTCCACAATCAAAAAGGTTTTTGACAGAATTATGGCCCTTTTTTACTAAGAAAATACATTGAATATGGGTAAAATCCACTTATTGCCTTAACCCTTTGAGATATTGCTTTGAAACTTTGAATGCTTGTTAACATCATTACCCCCATCTGTAGGCAAGAGAAGATAACTCTGTCAGGGATTTGTTTTAAAAATTAAGGCCCTTTATCGACTTAGAATCTTGGTTAAGTTTTTCGTACCAGTCCACTTTTTGACTAAACTGTTTGAGATATTAATTTGAAAGTTGGAATACTTGTAAACCATCATGATCCCAAAACATGGGCAGGAGAAGGTAATTCTGTCAAAGATTTTATTTGAATTATGGCCCCTTTTGACTTAGAAACTCATTTAAAATTTTCATTCTTGTCCACTTGTTGACTTAACCATTTGAGATATTACTTTGAAAGTTGGAGTACTTATGTACCATCATGAGACCTATCTGTAAGCAAGAGAAGATAATTCAGTGAAAATTTTTCTTAGAAATTCCTAGTTTAAGTCTTGTGTGCCCTTAACTGTCAAAGTTTTGTTTTATAGACAAGCACTAAAAAGTCGAGCGCGCTGTCCTACTGACAACTCGTTTTTACTGTCAAAAACGTTAGACTTAAAATGTGAACAACTACAAAATATTATCCATTGAATTGGTTTACTTTCAAAGTAAAAATAGTTGGACCAGCATATACATGTATATGTGAACTTTCAGATTACATGGTTATTGATGTGTAAAATGACTTCACTGATGTACCTGCTTTATACTGGCTTTTCATTTCTATTTTTCAGAATGTATGCAGTTGAGAAGACTAGGAATGAGTATCGTGCAAATAAAGGAGAGACAGATCCTGACCAAATTGCAGCTTTGTTGAAAAAGGCCCAAGAAAACCTTGATATTGTGAAAAGACAGGTATATGAAGCAACATGTTAGTTTCTGTGATAGTAAATGTTTGATGGCTATTGCCTGCATCAATCTTTACAGTTGTAGGAGGATTGCCATTTGAAACTTTCTTAACAATTATTTAACTTTTCTGCTAGTATAAAGGCAACATAATAAGAAGTGTTGTCCTGGCAATCAGTTAGTTCCTAAAAAATTTGATATTCACTTATAACATTGACATGCAGGTTGATCTTCATGGTCTTAGTTTATACTGTTTTTGTAGATTGTTTCTTAAGCAAGTTTTTTCAACTTAAAATTATATTTGTAGAGACTACACCCAGGTTCTACCCAATTACTTATTAGACAAAAGAGTATATATGGGTTTGGGTTGTGTTAGGTGCCTTACACAAGGACACATATCATGTGACCTGACTGTGGATCAAACCCAATTTCAGGTTCCCCAGGCATGATAAACACTACACCTCTATTCTACATTTGTTTAGTATCTGATGTCAGACTAAGCGTTTTTAGCTCACCTGGCACAAAGTGCCAGAGTGAGCTATTAGGATCGCATTCCGTCCGTCATCCGTTCATCCGTCATTTCCTTCAAACGACATCTCCTTTGAAACCACTGGGCCAATGTTGATGAGACTTTGCAGGGATGTTCCTTGCATGAAGCTCTATCAAAGTTATTCAAAGAATTCCATTCCATGCAGAACTTTGGTTGCTATGGCAACAAATAGGAAAATCTTCTTCTCTGAAACCACAAGGCCTAGAGCTTAGATATTTAGCATTGTCTAGTGGACCTCTACCAAGATTGTTCAAATTATGACCCCCAGGTCAAAATTGACCCGGCGCGGATGGTCACTTAGTTTTGCAAAGGCTTTATATAGGAAAAACTTTGAAAATCTTCTTTTCTGAAACCACAAGGCCTAGAGCTTATATATTTTTCGCATGAAGCATTGTTTAGTGGACCTCTACCAAGATTGCTCAAATTATGACCCCCAGGTCAAAATTGACCCCGCACGGGTAGTCACTTAGTTTTGCATAGGCTTTATATAGGAAAAACTTAAAAAATCTTCTTCTCTGAAACCACAAGGCCTAGACCTTAGATATTTGGCATGTAGCATTGTCTAGTGGACCTCTACCAAGATTGTTCAAATTATGAGCCCTGGGTCAAAATTGACCCTGTAGGGGGAGTCACTTAGTTTTAGGCTTTATATTGGAAAAACTTTAAAAATCTTCTTCTCTGAAACCACAAGGCCTAGAGCTTAGATATTTGGCATGTAGCATTGTCTAGTGGACCTCTACCAAGATTGTTCAAATTATGAGCCCTGGGTCAAAATTGACCCTGTAGGGGGAGTCACTTAGTTTTAGGCTTTATATTGGAAAAACTTAAAAAATCTTCTTCTCTGAAACCACAAGGCCTAGAGCTTAGATATTTGGCATGTAGCATTGTTGTGGACCTCTATTAAGGTTCTTCAAATTATGACCCCCGGGTCAATTTTAGCTTAGATATTAGAGCTTAGATATTTGGCATGTAACATTGCCTTGTAGACCTCTTTAAAGTGTGTTCAAATTATGACCCCTGGGGTCAAAATTGACCTTGCCCAGAGGGGGGGGGGTCACTTGTTTGGCATATAACATTGTCTAGTGACCTAACACCAGGCTAGTTGACTTGTACCAAGGTGAGCGATATAGGGCCATCTTGGCCCTCATGTAATGTATATATAACATAATTATATGGTAATGGATTACATCAAACCGTACAAAAAAGTATGTGTCAAGTACCTGTGTGTCAAACAGTTCTTCAGTGTGTGGTACTGCCTTGGACTCCACCATTTTATACTGTTATATGCAGTTTCAGAAAGACTTGTTTGAAAATACTCTAAAACCGGAAGTACTGAAAATTTTGCCAAAGAGCAAGACAAAATATTAGCTGAAAGTGCAATTATTTCAGATTGACTGTTTATGTGATGAATATGTTTTTCAGGTATTAATTGGACAGATGTACGGAGAGGGACACCTAGTCATTGAAAATCCAGAATATATGAAGAAAACATGATACTAGTTTGCTGTAGACATTATAAAAATTTAGAAGAACCAGTGACATGTATTATATTGTTATACAGAAAACCCAGTGTTACCGTCGTTAGTAAATTGTTGAGTGTTTTAGTATCAATGATGATTTGTGTTATAATGTCCTAGTCAGTACACATATTATAGACAAGCTATGGAACAATCATTTCAGACTTCCTTGCTGTATTTCAGTGTAGCAAGCAGCTTTTACTCGACATCAGTAGATGATCAGTTGTAGTAAATCATAGAGATTTTTTAGTTTGATGTATGTATCAATGGTACTGTAAGTGACCTGTGTGATTCAGAAACAATCATACTCATTATGTTGCTTTTTGTGGAATTTTTTTCCTTTGAATATATTTTGCTTTGTTGAAAAGAATAAATATAACTTGATAATTAAAACATTAGACAGGTATGGATGTTTTGGTTGAGTGAGCCTCACATGTGCTTTCTACTGGTATAGAACTGAAGTATGAATCTCTATCTCCCAGACTGTACAAAACTTTCAAGACCTCAGTCAGACATTCAGGGGAGGTTTGGCTTAAAAATGGCTTTGTTTGTCTGCACATAAAGTATTGATTCAATGACTATCAGAGATTCCCTTTTCAAAAGTACTTTTATCAGAATTTCTATATTTTGTTAACCTAAATTATACACTACCTCTTTGTATGTTGCATTTACTATTATTGTGTACGTGAATATTTCTTTTTTGCTCCACAATTTTGTGCTGAAGCAAGACTTGCTATAATATTAATGGTCCGCTTAACTGTTTTCTTCTAACATAATCGCATTACATTTTGTACTCTAGTTACAATACATGTTTAGCTTGGCTTTCCTACTTACCACCTTTATTTACACTTTAAAAGTACTCAGATTCTTTTTTTCCCTTTTATTGCCAAAAGTTGTGCTTTATTGGCAAGCACTGAGAAAAATCAAACAAGCTGTCTTTTGACAGCTCTTAATAAGTCTAGTAGTTCCTTGTCTTTATTTTCTAATATTAATCTTTTGATATTTTACAGTTGTTTTCCTCTCAAAGCAGTAACAAAAATATTAAAGTTTATACTTTGCCAGCAGTTTGTTAGCTCAAGTAAGCATACATGCTCAGGATGTGCTATTATGAACGAACACTGTCCGGCTGCTGTCCATCCACCTCTTTCTTCAAATGACATCTTTGAATCCACATGGTAGAAGTTGATGACAATTGGCATATACATGCATAATCATCAGATGGTCATCTACCTTATTTGTTCAAAGAGTTCTATTTATATACAGACTTGAGCGATGGTAGCCATGGCAGTCAACTGGAAAACCTTTGAAAGTCTTCTTGTCCTAAACCACAAGGCTAATGAGTCTTCTTGTCCTAAACCACAAGGCTAATGAGTCTTCTTGTCCTAAACCACAAGGCTAATGAGTCTTCTTGTCCTAAACCACGAGGCTAATGAGTCTTCTTGTCGTAAACCACAAGGCTAATGAGTCTTCTTGTCGTAAACCACAAGGCTAATGAGTCTTCTTGTCGTAAACCACAAGGCTAATGAGTCTTCTTGTCCTCAACCACAAGGCTAATGGAAGTCTTCTTGTCCTAAATCACAAGGCTAATGAGTCTTCTTGTCCTTAACCACAAGGCTAATGAAAGTCTTCTTGTCCTTAACCACAGACTAATGAAAGTCTTCTTGTCCTAAACCACAAGGCTAATGAAAGTCTTCTTGTCCTTAACCACAAGGCTAAGAGTTAGAGATAAGATTTTAAAATAATTTCACAGAAATGATAGAGCTAAAATTTTGAAATAATTTCACAGGAACAATTTTTATACAACATTCAACCTAAATTGTTCAAGAGATATTGATTCATAATAGAAATTCTGGTTGCAGGAGAGCATAGCTCATATCCCCATTTGGAAAAATAGTCGACTGAAAAAAAATTCTCCAAAGAATTCATTGGTCAGATTTTGAAATTGATAATTCACAGTAATGGTCCTTATTTTACCAACTACTGAAGTGTTCAAAAGCTTGGACTCTATCAAATGGCTAAATCCTAAATAAACCGTTTCTCAAAATATGACAAATTAGTAGGGTTGAAGGTTTCCAGGTGTTGTAATGGAACTCTAGTTGGGCTGACATTGTCCTTTTGTGTTATATTCCTTGGGTGAGAAGGTGAGCAAAAGGTCACTGCCTCACTGCTATGTCCATCTATTAAACTATGGTCTGGTGCATATCTCTAAAGTGCACTATTTAATATTAATCATTACATTGTAGTTTTTTAACTTGATATTTTTACATGCAAATAAACAATGATATTAATGTTGCCTCTGAAGTTATTGATAAACATCCCTTTACTGCTATAGTAACCATGGCAACATACATGGCGAGTACATGAACTTTAATGGAAATAAAAATCTTGAGAAATTTACTCTCTGGACTTTGTAATACTCTTAAGGTACTTTACAGATGTAGCTAATATAATGGGTCTTGCTCAGGATAGAATATTTTGGCATCATGAAATGTGTTGAAGTAGTGCCATATAAAGTGGCCCCTACAGTGTAAACAATGCTTCTCATTTGATTTGCCAGTGACCTATTTTTTTTTACCCAGTATGATCCATTTGCAACCTTGAGCTAAATTTCTTGAAGACATTCATTTTGAACTTTAATAAAAATCCAAAATCTCTATTGCTTTGACCAAGGTTTTGACCCGAGATGACCCAATTTAACTCTACCAAGATTTCATTAAAACACTCAAGCTGACCAGTTTCATATCCAGTGAAATGCATCAACAAGGTTATGTGTGGACAGATGACAGACACCTGGCAATCAATATATCTCACCTTAGGTGTCGGGTGAGCTGAAGATTTCTCAAACATTTCCCAGGATTCAAAACTACCATTTTCAAGTTTCCTTGAAAATCATCAAATTTACCTGATCGCAAGGCGTAGGAACCCAAGTTTAGCACATCTTCCATTGCAACCACAGGTACATTCATTAAAGTAAAGAAATTTATCCAATCCTACATATAGGGACTTCATATGCAATCTTAACTTTGGATAGCTGTATCATATTCAACTTGTATGGCACAACACAACACCAGTTACTGCTGAAGCATCAAATGTTCCAGCAATATTCATAATAATTGTGATATTGACACCAATTTTTCCAAAGTCTTTATCAGCAGATTTTCACAATTCACAACAAGAATCCCAGAATGTTATATTTTTATTGAAAAGAAGATACACTGCAAAATAATAAACGGATGGTGAATGGAAGCTCATGCTTGTAAATTTAAAGTC
Organism: Saxidomus purpurata; assembly: GCA_022818135.1. Taxonomy (NCBI): domain Eukaryota; kingdom Metazoa; phylum Mollusca; class Bivalvia; order Venerida; family Veneridae; genus Saxidomus; species Saxidomus purpurata. The sequence goes on from JAFMSR010000012.1 coordinate 32,705,069, forward strand.
CCATTATCACTTTGAATTTACTAAATCAGAATAATAGCTTTACTGATAGTCTAAGGAAATTTACCCGTTTTATTCACTTAGAGTCGGTGCTGACATTATTTCTTTCTTTCATAGATAAATCAATCAATCTTCACTAAAAATGGTTGTCAAGAGAGCTTTTCTTCACTTTGGCAATATCAATGGGTAAAAAATCTGCGCTTTATTATATGTACTTTGATTTTTAAAAAGTAACGTCAGAAATGTTTTTTTTTATGCTAATGGGACTTTAACTGTAAAATGCATATTCCAATTTAACAAACTAGAACTATCACTGAAGGTGATTAATACCCTCAGCATGGCACAAGAATGGATATATAAATACATTAAAGACTGTTTTCACTGAACGGATTCCCTTTCCATCTAGTGTTGCTGAGAAATAGTCTGACACAAATCGCTTTAGTACACTATGCTTAAGAAAAAAATCAAAGGGCCATAACTCAAGCAAAAACTAAGCACAACATGCTGGCAATCACTGTGTACAGTTTCACTGAAATCTGGCCAGTGGTTGCTGAGAAGTGTGGACAAAATAGGCGCAGATAGACTAGGTAAATCCAGTATACACCCTGTAAACTTCGTTTACTAGGGTATAACATGAAAAGAAACACTCCTAATGTATGTTCTTAGTAAACAAAACAAAAACTATTTTTTCCTACTGAAAGGTATTACTACCTCCCACACCATTCATTGGGTTGATTCAAAGAATCTACCATTAATCATATTAGGATAAATAACATAAGCACTTTAATACAAATTCATCACTTCTAGAATATAAAAATAAAAAATCTGATTAACATTAGATAATTCTACAACTGATAAAATATGGGGATAAATAACAAACAAGAGGGCCAAGATGGCCCTATATCGCTCACCTTGGTACAAGTCCACTTGCCTGGTGGAAGATCACTAGATAATGTTTATACCAAATAGGTTTTCCTATAAACGTCTTTGTAAAACAAGTGACCTGCCCCCCAGTAGCCAGGTGAGATAAAAAACACTTAATATAAATTCATAACACTTCTAGAATATAAAAATAACACAAATACTTCAGATGCATCTGATTAAAGTGATATTACAGTTCAAAGTGACCATTATAAATTTAAATAAAACATCAATGATTTATACTCCTAGAATAATAAACATTGACATAGGTATGGATCTGCTTAACAATTTCATTCACATTGAATAGCGAGGAAATCTGTAGAAAACTTTTTTGACTCTCCTAGTCAAAAATAAAAATTCCACCCATTTGGTTATGCATATCTTAATTTATATTTGTCAGTAACAGAAATGAATGGGTAAAACTCAATTTTGATATGTTTTTAAAGCATCTATTGTGTTTTCAGCATCACTCTTTACTAAAACCCAATGTGGCCATTTTGAAGGGTAATATAACTTTAACATTTGATATAGTTGTTTCAATGATACTACAATTGATTACATATGGGGATAAATTTTTGATTTTATTTGAAGCAAATTTTATAAAGGTCCGTCCATAAGAGCAAATATGTTAACTTGAATTTGTGGATGAGACCTTATGGGGATAAATAAGAAATAAGCACTTATAAATAAGTTAGTAACACTTAACAAATAGCACTTCTAGAATATAAAAATAACTAATACAAAGGCACTTAAGGTGAAAAAAGAGCTCTGAGATTTCAAGTCTGCTTACTATGTAAACAAAACATTGTAAGACACTATAACATTTTCTTATTTGTATAAGCAAATTGATCTAAAATAAATGTTTCTAAAACACGTAACAGTTAATTCTATAACTTAATAGTTAATGTTGTAACTTAACAGTCAATTTTACTAGAAAACATGTGCAACACAACACAATTTTTTTTATATGACCTGCATGAATCACATAGGGTATAAAAATCTGATTAGGATAAAAAAAAAAGAAGAAGTTTGACTACATTCGCAAAATGAAATGCCGCCTCAAAAGTGTTCAATTTTTCTTTGATCTGACCTAGATTTGACTCCATATAAACAAGTTTAAAACTCTACCTAAAATTCACCAAAACCAAAAATTCTAACCAACATTCACGTTGATTAAAATGTAGCCTATAGTGTTGACAATTTTTTTCTTTGATTAGTTAACACAGTTTTTGAGCTAACAGGACCAAATTTCAAACTCAACTTAAAACTCATCATCACTATCATTCATACCAAAATTATTGGGTACAAAATGTTGCCTAAAAGAATATTCAGCTTTTTTTATTTGACCAGGTGATCTATGACTCGACCTACCCAACATGACCCAATTTCTAACTCAGCCTAAAGTATATCAGGAAAATCATTTTGACAAGCTTTCATGCTAACTGGGATCAAAAGGGAGTCTAAAGTGTTTACAAGCTTTTCTAAAGTGTTTACAAGCTTTTCTATGATTTGAACCGTTGACCAGGTTTATTATCCTGTGTTTCACCTTCTTCCTAGATTGTATTCCAGATAAATATTCTGCCAACTTTCATTATAACAGCATATGTAATGTATCCTCTAGGGCACTCACCAGGTCAACATTTACAGACAACAGACATCAAATGATCCAAAACTCTCCCTCAGCAGTTCTAATTAAAGCATCTCTTTTTTCATATCTGTATTTACTATACAAACAGTAACAAGCAGTTATATGATACTTTACCAGAACTAAGATTTGAAAGTAAACAGATTTGTGTAAAATTAAACAACCAAATAAGTTGGTTTTATGACAAACTTGTACATGTAAGTTTTTAAAACAAAAAAATATTGTAATGATATCTTGTAACAGCTAAGCCATAAAATTTACCTGTGTTAAGTAACACATTTCTATATACATTAGGACTGATACCTTTAAAGGACATGATCTAACTTCAAACTTGAAACTTAACAATTTTGTACTATATAAAACGAAATTCCATGTCTGGATACTAGCTACCATGATCTATTTTTAGAACTGATATACATATTGAACAAAATTTCATAAATGTCTCAGAGACGATCCATTTAGATTTGTGTAAACTTTCAAGCCATTAGTAAGAACTGTTGTTCTGTTCTAGGAACTTTAAGTTGTTCTCTCCCCTTCTCATAACACATCTTCCCCAATCTTAACTCCTAACAATACAGTTTTCCACCTTGTACTTTCCTGTACATATAGCTGGCTCGTACAATCTGACACCAGTAGGAGACTGATATTGCCTTACAGAAGTATTGCTCTAAAAATTGTAAATATCAAACATGCAGTTATTCATAAGAACACTTAAAAAAAATATACATTCATACTTTATCAAAATTAAAATGTATTTTTCATTAAAAAAATTAACTAAAAACTTAAAAGACTGAAGACAAAACAACAAAGTTGTTTGAATTAGTTTGAAATTTCCGTTACAAAGATTCTTTACCATATTTGTTACATACTAAGTTAATTTTCCTGACAATCAATCAAACCAGTACTACATATATTTCTACTTTTGAAACAGAAAGACCAGCAACTTGTAAAATGTATGACCAAAATGATGCATTTATAAAAAAATTTTAATAATAATAAAAAAAATAAAAAAAAAAAAAAAAAAAAAAAAAAAAAAAAAAAAAAAAAAAAACAAAAAAAAAAAAAAAACAAAAAAAAAAAAAAAAAAAAAAACAAAAAAAAAAAAAAAAAAAAAAAAAAAAAAAAAAAAAAAAAAAAAAAAAAAAAAAAAAAAAAAAAAAAAAAAAAAAAAAAAAAAAAAAAAAAAAAAAAAAAAAAAAAAAAAAAAAAAAAAAAAAAAAAAAAAAAAAAAAAAAAAAAAAAAAAAAAAAAAAAAAAAAAAAAAAAAAAAAAAAAAAAAAAAAAAAAAAAAAAAAAAAAAAAAAAAAAAAAAAAAAAAAAAAAAAAAAAAAAAAAAAAAAAAAAAAAAAAAAAAAAAAAAAAAAAAAAAAAAAAAAAAAAAAAAAAAAAAAAAAAAACTTGCATTAAGACAGTAAGTCAAGGAGCACTAGCCTGACAATAATCTGTCTTAATTGAATATCTGATCTCTCCTCCTCTAGCAAAACCACAATGGGCTGCTGCTCTCACAAGAAACCTGCATTTTGGATACCCTGTAGTACTTACTGCCAGGGCATTTAAACTTTTCTCTTACTGAATGACCACCTCAATCCTACGTATTCCCATCCTTCCCCTGGCATGGTCAGACGAATCTTCAGAACTTCCACTCTGGTCCTCGTTCTTCTGACCTTTCACTATTTGACTGTACAGCAGTTGCACACCTGAACTCTATTTTGGACTACACAGCAGAGCATGCTGCCCTATATTGTCAGAACTTTGTGTCTGAAAACCTTGTAATTACAGAAAAAAAAAGAGTTAAAACATATTATCAAACTGCATTTCTACATAATGCAGTTCACAAGCATTTCTCTATAATGAGTTAACTCCTTGTTCTGGTAATAAGATACTATATTTTTGTTCAAATCTTAGTTTCATACAACCATAAGAAGATCTCTTATAAATATAAATTGCTAAATATGTAAATTTTTGAAATATGCTGTATATTGTGTCCATAATACCAATTTTACTGATGAAAATACAGTTAAAATGATCGCTTCTCTCGTTTGTTCTGACAAGATTTTTTTTATTTCAATTTTTCAGCATCTACTGCTATTTATTCCTGTTTTATCACGAAGAATCACAATACATGGACCTACCATTCTCTCCCAAAGACTGTCTGACATCAACATTTTCTTGCTCTTGCATGCCTGGGTTGTTTTCATCATCTTCAACCTGTTAACAATTAATGTCAAGTTTGAATGAAATTCCATATAGAAACACAATACATAATCTGAATGAACAGGCTGACAGTGTAATATATATATGTGTCCCCCTTTAGTGGCATATCTCCTATACAAACGAAAGAAAGTGTGAATAAATGTAAACATGACAGATGCTTTTAAATTAATTAATTTACTATAGCTTACACCTATGAAGTAAGTTCATGAAATTTCAAATTGACTGGAAAAATACATTTTGCAAAAATGCAAGTTAAAAGAGCTCAAACTCATCCAAAAATAATGAATTATAACTCATCTCAAACAATCTGTGAAGACAGTTAGTATTAAGAAGTATACTTCTGATCACATTTGGGGTTGTTTTATCTAAAGAGAATATACAGGAAAATTGCTCTGTATTTTTTTAATCATACTTTGCTATTTTTTTTACACTAGACTGATGGAAATATGTTTTGACAAGATAAGTAAATTTGGTATGTTTTGAGAAGAAACTATCTATCTGTTAATTATTCTTTATCAGACCTCTCATACTCTTTTTTTTTAACCTCTTTAGTTTACTAACAAACCCACCTCAGCCTGCTGCTGGACTTGTGTCTGAACAAAGTCAATGAACTCCTGGCCTTTCATCTGCCTGACATAGCCACATTCTGGAGACCGTTTTGCATGCTCAAACCACGGTTCATCAGTGGGTGTCCATTGTATTAAGCATATTCCGCAGCAGTAGCATCGCGCATGATCGTCTGACCCTACAGTTAAAACAATTATAAGATCATCATATAAAGTCAATACAGAACAACATCAATCACTGTTTATTCACAGTCCCCGTCTATATCATAGACTAATTTTGTAATCAAGACATGTATACTAGATGGGTGTTCAGAAGAACACTTGTGTCACCCTCTTACACTTTGTCAGAATAACTAATAATTTTGCGACAAAATCTAAGTACAACAAGAGCTGTCCCTCAAAGTGACGAATGCCCCTAAAAGAGAAATCTCAGTCTGTGTCCTATCCATGTGCTCAACATTAGTGCCATGTAATTTTAAAATCCTTCAATGCATGGCAGAGTTAACAGGACACCATAACCTTTAAACTCTAAGTGTGACCTTGACCTTTGAGGTAGGGATTTGGGTCTTGTACACTACACATTTTATCATGCCATTACTATGACAACTGCCTGATAAAGCCTATCTGAGAACAGCAACCTTTCTCAGTCAGTGACTTGAGAACACTTCTCCTTGTTTAAACCTATGGAAAAGTCAGAGGACATCAGATTTATCAAGCTCCTCCCACTTTTTGCCGGACTACTCAAAAATAAGCGCCCCGATTTAAAATAAAAATGTAAAACTAGAGCTATCACTAAATGTGATTAATACCCCCAAAAGACTGCTTTATAAACTGAAGAAGTTCGTAGTAACATAATACCTTGCAAACAAACTAAAAAGAGATATTGTTCTTGGCAATAACTCTGTAATTTGTCAAGATAGAGTTATGGTTCTTGTACACTGCACTTCCTCTCAATGTGCTTGACCATTGTATGAAGTCTTATTGAATTCCAACTTGTAGTTTTCAAGTTATGCTCCTGACAAGGAAAACTAACAAAGGGCAATAACTCAGTAAATACTCAAAATAGAGTTATAGTTCTTGTACACTGCACTTCCTCTGAGTTTGCTTGATCATTGTATGAAATTGTACTGAATTCCAACTAAGTAGTTTTCAAGTTATGCTCCGGACAAGGAAAAGTAACAAAGGGCAATAACTCTAAAATTAGTCAAGATAGAGTTATGGTTCTTGTGCACTGCACTTCCTCTGAGTTTGCTTGATCATTGTATGAAATTGTATTGAATTCCAACCTTTAGTTTTCAAGTTATGCTCCGGACAAGGAAAACTAACAAAGGGAAATAACTCTGAAATTAGTCAAGATGGAGTTATGGTTCTTGTGCACTGCACTTCCTCTCAATGTGCTTGACCATTGAATGAAGTTATATTGAATTCCAACTTGTAGTTTTCAACTTATGCTCCGGACAAGGAAAAGTAACAAAGGGCAATAACTCTAAAATTAGTCAAGATGGAGTTATGGTTCTTGTGCACTGCACTTCCTCTCAATGTGCTTGACCATTGTATGAAGTTGTATTGAATTCCAACCAGTAGTTTTCAAGTTATGCTCCGGACAAGGAAAAGTAACAAAGGGCAATAACTCTGTAATTAGTCAAGATGGAGTTATAGTTCTTGTGCACTGCACTTCCTCTCAATGTGCTTGACCATTGTATGAAGTTGTATTGAATTCCAACTAGTAGTTTTCAAGTTATGCTCCGGACAAGGAAAATGCAACAGACCGCCCGACCGACCGACCGACCAACCACCGGGTGACTCCTATATACCCCCCTAAACTTCGTTTTGGGGGTATAATAATGATTAAAAATCATAATAGTGGCATGATAAAAAGAATAACAGGTTACTGTCTTTAGAGAAAGGGATTTCTCAAAAGATAGTAACCTGTTATTCTCTATGTCTTGATGTGCTGAAAATCTGTGCTAAGTCATTTTATAATCCTTCAATGCATAACAAAGTTATAGTCCTGACATGAATGTGTACAGCAAGAGCTGTTCCTCGTAAGTGACGAATACCCCCAAAAGAGGTATCTCACAGTCTGTGTCCTCTCCATGTGCTCAACAACAGTGCCAAGTAATTTTAAAATCCTTCCATGTATGACAGAGTAACCATGCATACAGGACTCCATAACCTTTAAACTCTTAAGAGTGACCTTGCCTTTATAGGTAGGGATGTGGGTCTTGCTTAACATTTGTGCAAAGTTATTTTATAATCCTTCAATGCATGGCAAAGTTATAGTCCGGACACGATTGTATGCATATATAAAGAATCCCATTACCTTAAACTTTCAATTGTGACCTCGACCTTTTAGGTAGGGACATGGGTCTTGCACGCAAATCGTCGTCTTGATGTGCTGGACATCAGATTCTGTACAAAGTCATTTTAAATCCTTCCATGCATGACAAAGCTATAGTCCAGACAGGGTCTTGCACGAGACATATCGTCTTGATGTGCTGAACATTTGTGCCAGGTTATCTTAAAATCCTTCAATGCATGACAAAGTACAGCCCAGACACAAAAAAATGTAAGGACGGACACAAGGAAGGACGGAAGGTGAGATTTTAATATGCCCACCTTTGGGTGCATAAAAAGGAGCATAACTATGTAAAATATTACCTTGACATACAAAATCTGGCGGCAGCACAACCCTTTTGTCAATAGCAATATAATTTGAAAGTTTGATGAAGAAATCTTAAGAAATGGAAAAGTAATAGCCAAAATATAATTGCAAAAAGGGGCATAACTCTGTCAAATATGACCATGACCTACTTAATTTGGCGGCATCACAACCCCTTTGTCAGAAGAAAAGCAATTTGAAAGTTTGATTAAAAAGTCTTCAGAAATGGCAAAGTTATAGCCAACATAAAGTTTTCATGACAAAAACTAAGTACAAAGAGGGGCATTACTCTGTCAAATATGACCTTGATCGACAAAATTTGGCTGCATCAAGACCCTTTTGTCAAAAGCAATACAATTTGAAAGTTTGATGAAGAAATCTTACAAAATGGCATAGTTATAGCCAACGTTAAGTTTTATGACGGACCGACCGACAAACGTTCAAAGCGTTCCCTATGTATCGCTTTTCTGAAAGGGCGACACAAAGTGATACTGATCAAAAACTTTTTCAAAGGTTGACAAAACTGGATTTTGACCTCAAATATTAGTCTATTATTATACCCTATACTTGATAGAAATAACATGGCATACATTTTGTACCTCAAAGAAGTAAGTAACAACTATAAACAAACCTCTAAACAAGAGGGCCATGATGGCCCTATATTGCTCACCTGGCTACCATTGAGCATCACAGAAAACAAAGTACATGTAAATGTACAGTACACTGTAGTCATAGAAACTAAAATTTAGGTCAAAATGGCAGGACTGATGTGAGATTGAAATCTACCAAGCAGTGCAAGAGATGTTTCACAGACAAAATTTGTGACATCCATTCATCCAGACAGGACATTAAAATGACTCCCCTACACGTAACGTGGGAAGACATAATAATAAAAAAAATTCTTACACACCACTATAAAAGAAGCCTGCTTCAGCCATTACTGTAGGATGTTGAAGTGAGCTTTTTGGCCAATTCCTGAAAGTTTGAATTCTGTCTAATCTTGAAGCATATCTAGGGTATTCAACCTTTCCTAGTTTGATGACAGGCTTCTTCATCTCTGAAAAAGAGAGTAGTATACATTAGTTTTTTCTATCCCCATAGACCTGCTGCTAAGTGACTTTTTGAACTAGGCTAACAGCTAGGGCTTACACAAGATATCCAAAGAGTTCATATTTTATAGATTCATCCCTGGTTTAGGAATGCGTCACAGATTTAAAAAAAATTCATATGTTACAATTTTTGTAATAAAAATTGTATAGTTAGGAGAGTAATTTCCACCCTTAACTTCTGTCAGGTAAAGTTGATAAGTTACCTTGTCCTCCAACTGCAAGCTGACCTCTATCTGAGGGCTGGCTACACTGTCCATTCTCTTCCAGCTCTTGCAAGATTTTCATAAGCTCTTCAGCCTTAAATTCTACAATACAAATGTAGCAACAGTATTTTATAATGCAGCTACATGTAGAGTGGGGGAACCTATGCTGGAGGTATTTTGAATGTATATCAGCTGTTCAGAAAGCAAGAAATCCTAACCATTTTGACTTGCCTCAGCGAAAACATAATGTTATCCCTGCTAAATCGAAACAAGATGTTGATGTGCGTCATCACGTGACTGTGTCGTTCTGGGAGCTATTGACACGACACATGTCAAAACTTGAAATTTCACCACGAAGGGAACCAATGCTGGCGGTATGTGATATTTGACAACCAACTGGTGGGAAACAGTTTTAGAGCCTAAATATTAACTAACAAGAGATAACAGTTTCCGTAGAATATATATTTTTATACAAAATAAATAAGTTTTATCAAAAATGCTAACTTTAACTGGGGTGATTTTGATGTCTATATTTAAGAATTTTTCTAGCGAAATGGATCGAGTACAATTGATGGCTGATGTGACGCCACAGAGCTGCACACGCGACTATCACTACGTTTGCTTTAAAAGCATTTCATCGACTGTCAATGCTGAATGTACCCTGGAAATTTTTTCTTCATCTGTTTTTCTGTAAATAGCCGTTTTTCGGAGATACCACCAGCATAGGGATACCTCCAGCATAGGTTCCACCACTCTAAATGCTAAAAATGGTAGTCGTTTGAAGTTAAAACAGGCAAATTCAGTAAATTTATATCCCCTCCCCCCCCTCCACCAAATGAATGAGACAATTTACTGCAAAAAGTTCAACAGGAAAGTGTGTTGATACTTGAACTATTTTAAATTAAATCAAATTGGCACAACTAGTTACTACTAGAAAATAACAAGAACTGTCCGTGCGACAGCATGCTCAGCTATACTCAGTACTTGACATTGAAACAAAACTTTTTATCAGTAAATAGTATAACAAAATTCTGTTGATTCTCTAAGTACATACTAAAAGCCTGTTATCATCAAAAACTAAATGTGATTAATACCTCCGAAAGACTGCTGTATTAACAGTTACTGAAAAAGTTACTATTGTAAAATCAAAGTTTTCTACTTGCATCTTCATGTACCACCTACACCAAGGTATATCCTTAATTGTACAATACCACTTAATTGTTTGATACCCTTGAACACTATTGGTTTGTTTCAAATGACTCCCATAAGAGGTAACTGCAGTATGTGCATGGTTACAGGTAATAACTTGCATGCAAAACTTTAACCAATGTTTCTAACTTCAACAAAGGCCATACTTTGTAGTAGGTAAATGCAGTCAGGAATTATCTAACCAGATTGTGTGATTCCCCTTAAAACTGTATTGATGTTTTATATCAATCGAACATGCGATTTACTGAGATGTTGGCATGATAGTCCTTTGCATACAAAACTTAAACCAGATTTTCTAAGTCAAACAAGGGCCATAATTTGAATTAAATTCATACAGGAGTTGTCATACTTGAATGTCAGACAATAATGAAGTTTCAAATCGATCCCATAAGTGGATACTGAAATATTTTTGTATTATAGTACCTAACATACAACACTTAAACAAAAATTTCAAAGTCCAACAAGGGCTATATTTAACTTGATGTTTGGAGATCCCTGATCATTCTAAAGATGTTTCAAATCAATTCCGTCAATATTAACTTAGATATATGCCAGGAAGTAGCTTGCAGATAAAACTTTAACCAAATTCTGCTTGCATGCAAAACTTTAACCAAACTAAGTTCAACAAGGGCCATGCTTTATTATAAATTCAGTCAGGAGTTATCTAACTTAATTGTTTGATACCCCCTTAAGATTACATTGAAGTTTTAAATAAATCCCATTAGTGGTTACTGAGATATGTGCTGATAGTATCTTGCATGCAAAACTTTCACCAAATAGTCTAACAAGGGCCATAATTTGAAGAGTTATCTAACTTGACAGTCTGACACCCCTGAAGACTTTAATGAAGTTTCAAATCAATCCCATAAGTGGTAAGGGTGATATTTCCATGATAGTACCTTGCATGCAAAACTTTTACTAAAGCTGCTATGCTGAGGGACTTTAATAGCTCTCCATATTCTTTTAATAGTCGAGTTAAAAATTAATAAGTTTCTACGTAAAATAATTTCGTAAGAATAACAGGGACACCTAGTTCCCATTGGCTATAATACAACATCACCAATCACATCATAGGAACGGTCAATTCTGACGTGGGAGTCATGATTTGAATATTTGTATTTATTTTATGTTTTTCAGTGAATTATAGAGTTTTCTCAGTGAAATAAAAGTGATAATCCACAGTTTTGAAACAGTGGATTACCATTTTTATTTTTCACTGTTTTTGCAATCTTCTACCCGGATTTACGTCAAAAAGTATACCGAGCGTAATTAATGCTGGAAACCATGCGACGATGACGTCGTTAAAATGACGTCATTTGCGCTATGTTTTTGATTACGTTTCCCGCGATTTTCGTTATTTTATAGAAACAAACTCAATAAAAGTAGAGTTTTAACCATAAAATAAACAGAAAAATTGTTGGTATCGGTGTAATATCACGTTAATTTCACTCGTGAACACCAAAAGTTGTCATTTTCACTCGTGGCTGCGCCACTCGTGAAAATATCACTTTTGGTGCCCACTCGGTGAAATTATAACGTGATCTTACACCGAAACCAACAATTATCCTCTATATGTCCACAACACAATGCTAAATCTCTGGTTCTTGTGGTTTAAGACAGGAAGATTTATGAAGTTTTCCTTATATAATCCTATGTGAAATCAAGTGACCCCTCGGGGATTATAATTTGAACAATCCTGGTAGAGGTCCACTATGCAATGCCACATGCCAACTATCTAAGCTTTAGGCTTTGTGGTTTCAGAGAAAAGATGTGAAGCCTTCCCAATATAAGCCTATGTGAAATCAAGTGACCAATTGCGCACGGTCATTTTGACCCGAGGGTCAAGATTTCAACATTCTTAGTAGAGGTTCAAAAGAAAATGCTTCATGCCAAATATCTAAGCTCTAGTCATATGGTGTAAGATTTAAAGTTTTTCCTAATATATATAAACCTATGTAAAATCAAGTGGGTTAAACCTATGTAAAATCAAGTGACCCACGGCAGGGTCATTTTGTCCTTGGGATCATGATTTGAAAAATCTTGGTAGAGGTTCACAAGAAAATGCTTCATGCCAAATATCTAAGCTCTAGGTCACATGGTATAAGATTGTTTAAGTTTTTCCTACATCAAAAGCCTTTGTAAAATAAAGTGACTCCTGGGAAGAGTAAATTTTGACCTGGGGCTCATGATTTGAACAATCTTGGTAAGGTCAACTAGGCAATGTTATATGCCAAATATCTAAGCTCTAGCAGGGCTCATCCAAGAGGGCAATTTGAATGATAACTTCACCTTGAGTCGATTGACTTCGCTATTGAATTACATTGGGGTGAAACCGACTTTGCCATATTTTTTGTCATCGCAATTGCTCCTTTGATAAGCTGACGCAGAAAATCCATGTCTTTTAACTTGCCGATGTCAATTATTGATTTTGACAATACGACTCTGCCTATTGGTGCGGCAAACTAATAATAGCCAAAAACAATGTCGCTATTATCGTCGCGAGACAGGGCGAAGCAGTCAACCAATCGGTCCTAGAACCTTTACATTTTCAGTCGTCCATAAATGATCATAAATGTGTTGAAAATTATGATACACAGGTTCCTGTCAACACCTACAGTCTGTTATTTGCCCAAAGGAAGAGCAATAATCGTGTCAGATAATCCACCTGTCATTTCATTAATCAGTCGATAATTAAAAATAAGTGGACAAAGCCACCTGCCTCTGGTGGTACTTTAATGTCTGCATGTATCTTACACACTTTGAAAAACCGTTGTCGAGTTTGGTAAAGGTTATTGTTTCATTAACTTGGGACTTTCCCAATAAATGAAGTATCGGTCTTTATTTATTTTGAAAGAATGTGTTCATTTTTAGAAAGTAAATTAAATGTTATCACAATTTGTAAGTGTATTTAATTTAAATTTGACAAAATTATAATTATATGGTATCACTGACCTATTTTTTCCCCCAAATTCTATTGTTATGCGGAAATCGTCGACCAGTACATATTCTTGCATTAATATTTTAATAAATAAATGTTACAAAAAATAATTTCATGGCTAGATATCACATGGATCGTCTCGAGACCATCGAAACCGGATTTTATTACCTCCTGTTGCACGGTGCAACTGTAAACATTTTCTCGATAATATGACTGAAGTTGTTTTTTCCTTTTGAAATACACATAAATCAATTTCAAATGTGATAATATATTGATCAATTTCAACATGAAATGAATTTTAAAACAGTAAAGATTGTGTATTTTGCGCATTACATCACTGTAAAACCACATAATAAATTAAGTTATTAACTTCTGCTGTATTGCTGAAGTGGGTTGGGTTACTGATTTGCAACAGCAATAACGTCAAAGACTTGGCTCGGACCGATTGGGTTGACCAAATTAGCTCTGGTTATAAATGCATTAAGTGCATAGAGTAAATATTTAAGTACTGGTAACTCTCAATGTTATTTTTCATACATTAATGAGTGCACATTAGACAAGATAATGTTGAAGAAATCCACATTGAGAACATCCACTTCTCCTTTAAGTTGCTTCACTTTTCCCTAAATTGAGCTGAGGGAGAAGTCACTTCTCCCTAAAATTTGACACGAGGATGAGCCCTGGTTCTAGGTCATGTGGTTTCAGTGGAGATTTTTTTTAAGGTTTTCCTCTTTAAGCCTATGTGAAATCAAGTGCCTCTTGGGAGTGTACATCAAAATCCCCTTGGTCGAAATCCCCTTGGTCCAAAAATGGCATAGAAGTCATAATCCCCTCAATACAAGTGGAAAAGCATATACTGAATAATAAAATTTACTAAATGTTTTACTTGTCTCTAGTTACTATAGCGAATGATTGAAAAAAATTAAAATTATTGAAATTAAAATGTAAAATCCATTAAGGGGATTATGACTACTATGTCATTTTTGGACCAAGGGGATTATGAGGCCATCCTTAAAAAATTGTTTGTTTGCCCTAACGCGACCGACTGATGAAAATCCTCCCGACTGACTTTTTTTTTTGGATCTGAAAGCCAAAAAAAAATTTTTCTGCCATCAAGAAAAACCGTTCCGTTTTTTTGTCATTTTCCATCTTTCCGGTATTTCTTTTCTGTAGTTCTTTCGTAAGTTATCCTCGACTATGCTCGACAGAACGTGCAGGGGTGTGGAAATCCTTTATTTTTTCACTTTTCCGCGGACGAGTGAGATGTAAAAATTCACACTTGTCCGAGGTCAAAATTCACCTGTCCAGATTTCAACATTAAAACCAAATTATGTGAAACAAACAAGGACCAGGTTAAGATTTTTATTATATATGCTAATCAGTACATGTCTAGAGGATTCTGCAAAGCTCGGACTTCCGAGTGAGCTTGGGAGTGCCTGAAGTGATTTGGAGTACGGAGAAATATTACGGCACTTGGCGGGAGTGTATTTGCGACACTCCGAGTGGTTTTACACGTAAATTAACGGGTTTACGGGAAATAAAAATCAGATTTATTATATTCAGTAGAAATGTGTCCTGACTGTTGTATGCATATTAATTCAAAAAGATTTGGCGACCGACGTACAGTTTGTAAAGCGTGTTCAATATATTTTATCACCAAAAATAAAACTTACTCATAACATTATTTATTCCAAACTATTATTTTTATAATCCAAAATTATCAGACTATTGTCTAGAGCTGCTTTTACATGTCTCGAACTGTCAAATATCTCGGTCTTTTTGATGCCACGTGCTTCTCGAAGATCAAAGAAAACTCACATGTACAATATAGCGTCGGCGATTGTTTTTTGATCTCGTGACACCTGCAGCTTTATCTTTTATGATGGAGGAGGTTGCAGTTAAAATAATTTATTCGGCAAATGTTGTTCATTAAAATAAATATTACTGGAAAAACGTTGACTTTGACAGTTGCTGAAACAATAAATGACAAAAACACGGACACGCTGGAACGCCTCGTTTTGTTTTATAAAGAACAGTTGAAGAACAGTGTTAATTGATAAATATTTGTTTGCATTCACAAATTGACAAACATTACTCAGTCAGTGGTGTCACATAGCTTGGATCTGCAAACAGTTTTGCGTCACTCTTTACGACAGGCCACATTTTCCACACCTACCGCTGGTGACAAATGCTAAGGGACCAATTACAGCTTACTTTAAATGGAAATATATATTGTAAGTCAACATAAAGGTGATAAATAGTTTAGATTCTGATAAGAAATAACAATTCTTTTTGAAACAATAAAAAACATAACGCCGTGATAGTATACAGTAGCGGCGATTCTCAACGAAAATACGTCTGATTCGAACTTTGTAATTCAATGGATTTTGATTCAACAGGTCGCCTTTACAGGTGTATTAATGTTGGTTTTCATAAAACTGCAAACAAATCGGGCGGTTCCTGGCTGGATTACTTGGGGCTCTCTTACATTATTCATTTCATTTTTCTCGAATTTTGACTTGTCCACGGACAAGTTGGGCAGAAAAACCCGTGTCGGATTAGGAATTCCGCACCCCTGACGTGTACGCTGAAGCTCACTCCGCAGGGAAATCGTACCAATAATCGTGTCAGAAATCTGACATGCTGGTTTTCAGTATTTCATAAGAAATGAATGAAAAGAATAAATAATTTTATTAATAAGACTATAATCTTTTAATTTGCCAAATTTGAGCATCAAATTGTATCTATTTAGCGTAAAGCAAAACGTAAGTTTCGAGTAGGTCAGAATTTTCACATGTTGGTAGCCATCTTGACGATTTGACAATTATCACGTGGCCATTCTCACGAACCTTTGGAAAAGGATATCTGCGGGAAATCGCCGAAGATTCCGATTGCGGTCACGATCAGGGAAAGTTTATTTATTTACATGACCACGCGTGCGTTTTGGCGCGAACACTTTCAGGTTATGTACCGCGTCGAAAATAAAGTAATTTTGTTTTCAAATTAAAAAACATAGTGGTAAATGCTATTTTATATTTACACTCGTCCTTTATTTCATCTAAACACTAATCAAAAGGAAATATCAAGCATTCTGAACTACATGAAAAATAAGTGCGATTGCGTCATACGAAAGTCCGTTGTAAATGTAAGCAAAATGATTCATGTTTGAAAAATCGATGTTTTTGTAGTCAACATTGGTTGTAGAACATCGTAATTGGTTTGAAAATATGAATTAATAAATATATGACCTATACATGACCATATTTCCCTACTCGACGTACATTAGATGAAAATTTGCATGCTCTGTTATTCTGGTAAGGACTTGTAGTAGTGCTGATCTAAAGCTGCACCTGACCAAGGTCTTTCAAATACTATTTGAAAGACCTTGACCTGACGAAAATCAAAATAGCGGCATTTAGAGTTTTGGAAACCAGAACTAAATGTTAAACCTGGCAATGTTTTTTTGTAAAATGTTTTTACAGTGGTACAAATTAATTTTCCTATGCTGAAGTTCAAATTTTATAGATTTTTTATGTGAACCTGTTCCTAACCTGGCCACAGGTCCAAATACAAGGCTCACTCGGACACTGAGTTGCTTGACATTCTATAGCTTAATAACTTCTTCAAATTTATGGTTTGAATGATTTTACAACACTATTAAAGCACTTCTGGAATGAGCCTTGTTAAGCACTTTGGGAGCCTGGCTTATGGCTAAAATGATAATGTGCAAACCACCACCCATGCAGATATGTTACAAAGCAGGTTAATAGCATTCTACAGGGTGCTAATAGCCAATAGGTACATACAACAGAAGAAATAGAGAAATATTAAGACAAGAAAGGTGCAAATATTAAGTGTACAATATGTCAGCTATTAATCTAAGATACAACATACATGTCAATGTATGAACCGAGTTAATACCGAGTTAATACAACATCTATAAAACATCTGAAAATCCCCCCAAAAAAAAATTAAAAAAAAAAAAAAAAGACCTACCTACCTACCTACCCACTGAAAAAATTCTGGGTCGCGTTAGGGCAAACAAACAATTTTTTAAGGATGGCCTGACCAAGGGGATTTTGAGTGTCTCCCGCCTCTTGGGCATATATCTAAGCCTTGCGGTTCTGGGGACGAACATCTTTTTGAAGTTTTTCAAATTTGTTGCCATAGTAATAAGAGTTTTGCTGTAAATGGAATTATTTGAACAATTGGTAAGGCGTAATGCAAATAATATCCATGTTAAGTTTCATCAACATTGGCCATGTTCTTTATGATTGAACCAACAGCAAGTTTTCCCTCTGTATCACCCAATGATGGCCTCATTAGGCTGATAACTGAAATCAACCAAAATTAATAGCCCACTCCTTGGTCTTCAAATAGTCATGCTAAATATGGTATATTGAAAGCATGACATCAGTATGACAGTGTTTTTCTTACATGATAGGCAACTTCAGGTATCTTTCAAAGAGTCAATGGGGCTAAAATGATGACTGAGTTGACCAAATTATCAGAGCCCTTCTTGTGACTTTATGACTATAGTTTACTGCTAAAATGATAATCTTACTGGTTCTCTCTTCATAAATCTTGGAAACAGCCTTAGCTTGTTCTGCATTGTATCCAAACTCCATACAAGCTTCCTCAGCTATGCTTAAAGTATCTTCCAACTGAAAATAAGGTTACACAATAATTAAATTACGGAAAGTACTGTGATGCCAGGGCCTCCTCTGGGTTTTTCAAACCTGTCGTCAACATTTTCGCCAATTGAGAAAAGTTGGAGCCACTTTAGAGCCAAAGTAGCCAAAGTTTCAAGCCATGTTTTACCTGGTGTAATCATACTTAGGGCACTGAAATATACACTACTGTAGTGTATGTTCTATATGTTTTTATACCCTATTAAAAATTATTGTTAAATTATTTATTATGAATTATTATTATTTATAAATTATAATATGTATAAGAACATAAAAACAAGAGGGCCATGATGGCCCTGTATCGCTCACCTGTCTACCATTGGCAAAAATAAAAAGGTTATTAATAGCAGAAAGGATCAATTTTTACCTTTGGCTCATGATATCCTCTTAATAAGCCTATGTAAAATCAAAAGACCCCCCCCCAGGCAGGGTTAATTTTGACCCTGAGGTCAGGATTTGAACAATCTTGGTAGAGAGTCAATTATTGCCACATGCTGAATATCTAAGCTCTAGGCCTCATTATTTTGCTGTCTGATCATGATCTGCACTGTTGGCTATTCATTTTTTTGCTGTCTGATCATGATCTGCACTGTAAGCTATTCACTGTATGTTGGCTGGTCATGATCTGCACTGTCAGCTTTTTATTTTTTGCTGTCTGATCATGATCTGCACTGTTTGCTATGCATTATTTAGCTGTCTGATCATGATCTGCACTTTCATAATTTAGCTGTCTGATCATGATCTGCACTTTCATTATTTTGCTGTCTGATCATGATCTGCACTTTCTGACAAATTTCAAGGATATCTGGGCTGAAAATGTAACATCTAGAGTGTTAACAAGGTTTTTCCATATTTGGGCTGTGACCTAGTTTTTGACCCCAGATGACCCATATTCGAACTTGGGCTAGAAATCATAGAAACAACCTTTCTGACAAATTTCCAGGATATTTGGGCTGAAAATGTTACCTCTAGAGTGTTAACAAGGTTTTTCCATATTTGGGCTGTGTGACCTAGTTTTTGACCCCAGGTGACCCATATTAAAACTTGAGCTAGAAATCATAGAAACAACCTTTCTGACAAATTGCCAGGATATTTGGACTAAAACAGTAGCCTCTAGAGCCTTAACAAGATTTTTCTATTTTTGGGCTCTGTGACTTAGTTTTTGACCCCAGATGACCCATATTCGAACTCGTCCGAGTAATTACTGGGACAAACATCCTGACCAAGTTTCGTGACAACTGAGGAAAAAATGTGAGCACTAGAGTGTTAACGAACTAAATGTGGACGGACGACGGACGATGTCCGACGGACGACGGACATTCATCGATCCTAATAGCTCACCCTGAGCCAGCTCAGGTGAGCTAAAAAGCCATTTCTGTTACTATAGTGACCTAACCCGGAAAGGTAATAGCCTCCCAAAATATTTGCATTATTTTCAAGTGCATACTGGTAAGTAGACATTGTTTTGAATAACCTTAAATTGAGATATAAACACAGCCTTATATCACCCACTGGAGTACCTTTGCTCTGAATGATGTGGTCAAGCTTTATGATTATTCACCTTAACAAGAGCTGTCCATAAGTGGGTTCTTGCTAATAAAACAAAACTTGTATTTTATAAAACGACACAGAAGTGTAATGTAACTACACAATCAAAGCAGGTTTAGTTTGACACTTTTATTTTGAAGACCAACATTTTGGCTTTTACAGAGCCTTCTTATATCCTTTTATAGCCTTTCATCGGTATAATACCAAAACAAAATTCTGCTGACTCTTTAAGTATAAACTTGGAAAGTTGAATCATAAAAAAAGTCAAAATCTATCACTATATATCTAATTGTTGGTAAATTAATTGTTTGATACAAAATGTACCTCTCAAAACTATTGCTAAGTTTGATATAACTACCATAAGCGGTAACTGAGATGTGCATGATAGTACCTTGCATGCAAAACTTTAAATCAAATTTTCAAAGTCAAACAACTTGAAACAAGGGCCATACTTTGCACTAAATTTAAACAAGAGTTATCTGACTTGATTGTGTGACACCCCTAAAGACATTATCAAAGTTTCAAGTCAATTTCATAAAAGTTTCAAGTCAATATCATAAGTGGTTACTGAGATATGTGCATAATAGTACCTTGCATGCAAAACTTTAACCAAATTTTCAGTCAAACAAGGGCCATAATTTGTACTAAATTTATACAAGAGTTATCTGACTTGACTGTGTGACACCCCTAAAGACATTTTCAAAGTTTCAAGTCAATATCATAAGTGGTTACTGAGATATGTGCATGATAGTACCTTGCATGCAAAACTTTAAATCAAATTTTCAAAGTCAAACAACTTGAAACAAGGGCCATAATTTGCACTAAATTTAAACAAGAGTTATCTGACACCCCTAAAGACATTTTCAAAGTTTCAAGTCAATATCATAAGTGGTTACTGAGATATGTGCATGATAGTACCTTGCATGCAAAACGTTAACCAAATTTTCAAAGTCAAACAAGGGCCATTATTTGTATTAAATTTAAACAAGAGTTATCTGACTTGACTGTGTGACACCCCTAAAGACACAATTGAAGTTTCAAGTCAATATCATAAGTGGTTACTGAGATATGTGCATAATAGTACCTTGGATGCAAAACTTTAACCAAATTTCAAAGTCAAACAAGTGCCATAATTTGTACTAAATTTATACAAAAGTTATCTGATTTGACTGTGTGACACCCCTAAAGACATTAACAAAGTTTCAAGTTACTAGTATCTAATGCCTGGGTAAGACAGAAGTGAAAATATTTCCATCTTACCTTTTTCTTCATTTCTTCATTTTCTAAACGAAGTTTCTTGTGCTTCTCTAAAAGTTTCTCCATTTCCCCAGCTTGTAGTCTCAGAACAGCGATTACATTTTTCTTCTCACGATACAGGTCACCATATTTTATCTGATGATCTCTGATCGCACTAACCAAATATTGGATTTCAGAAGCTAGCTGACTAACTCTTTCTTTGAGAGCTCTGTTTTCTCCTTCAGACCTATCACCTGATATACTGGAATGGCACCTATCCTCATTATTCTCTCTAAGCTGAAATTAATTGGAAAAATACATAAAGCAAATTGCTAGTTTGAAAACTTTCTGCCCATACAGTAACTGATTTGACACAATTTGTTGTACTTATAGTTAAACCTGAACAACAGATTAGGTGAGTCACTAATTCTTTTCAATATCCGGAAGCATAATAGAATGTGTGAAAAACTACAGTTATCTTGATCTTATATTTTCAGTAAGAGGCATATTTTCACAGAAAAAAGAAGAACTGTAAAAGAAAAGTCTGAAAGTTTCATTTAAGATATCAAAGCTGACATCAAATGCTGATCCATCCATAAACACTAGCTTACATTAATTTGAGTATGGTCCAACCAATTTTGACATATGGAGTAAAAATATTGGGACAATTCAATACAACTTCAACTACAGCTATCAGTAAATGTGATTAATACCCCCGAAAGACTGCTTTATAAAACTGAGGAAGTTCGTAGGAACAGAATACCTTGCAAAAAAGAACTAAAATAGAGATATAGTTCTTGGCAGTAACTCTGTAATTACTCAAGATAGAGTTATGGTTCTTGTACACTGCACTTCCTCTCATTGTGTTGAACCATTGTATGAAGTTGTATTGCGTTTCGGGGGTATAAAAAGTGTAACAACAGAATTGACTAAACTAATTCTGTGTTTAAAGATAAACCTGTGACCTATTTTTTTTTAACAAAGATGACTTTTATTCATACTGGACCTACGGGTATATTTCATCAAGGCAATCATACTGACCAAGTTTCATGAAAATCCAGTGAAAATTGTAACTCCATTGCATACACAAGGTTTTTCTATTATGTTACCATGTGATCTAGTGTTTGACCCCAGATGACCCAAATATGAACTCAACCTTGCTAGATACCATTAAAGTAAGGCAGTCATACTAACCAAGTTTCATGAAGATCAAATTAAAAATGTAACCTTTATTGCAGACATAAGGGTTTTGTATGATTTGACCCCGTGACCTAGTTTTTGACCCCAGATGACCCATATTCGAACTCGATTTTATCAAGGCAGTCATACTGACCAAGTTTGAAAAATACAGCCTCATTGCACACGGTTAAGTGTTGACAGACAAGAGACAGACAACGAACATCAGGCGATCACAATAGCTCACCTTTGAGGACTTTATGCCCAGGTGAGCTAAAAAATCAGACTAGCTAAAAATGACAGTCCAAAAATACTAAAATATTCCCCACTCCCCAAAATGTATGACTCAAAAACCCATTTAATACATTATCCATTAACTGTTTGTGAAAAATTTCAAATCAATCTTTCAAACAAGAACTGTCCCTCACAAGTAACAAATGCCCCCGAAAGAGGTGTCTCACAGTCTGTGTCCTCTCCATGTGCTGAACAATTGTGCCATGTAATTTTGTCTTGATGTGCTGACGTTTGTGCCAAGTTATTTTAAAATCCTTCAATGTATGACAAAGTTACAGTCAGGACACAAATGTATGCATATATACAGGATTCCATTACTTTTAAACTCTAAGTGTGACCTTGAACTTTGAAGTAGGGTCGGCTCGATGTGTTGAAAATTTGTGCCAAGTTACTTTTAAATCCTTCAATGCATGACAAGGTCATTGTCCGGACACGAATGTGTGCATATATATATACAGGATTCAATTACCTTCAAACTCTAATTGTGACCTTGAACTTTGAGGTAGGTGCGTGTGTCTTGAATGCAACGCATCGTCTTGATGTGCTGAACATTTGTGCCAAGTTACTTCAAAATCCTTCAATGCATGACAAAGTTACAGTCTGGACACGAATGTGTGCATATATCGAGGATTCCATTACCTTCCAACTGTAAGTGTGACCTTGACCTTTGAGGTAGGGATGTGTGTCTTGCATGCAACACATCATCTTGATGTGCTGAACATTTGTGCCAAGTTATTTTAAAATCCTTCAATGCATGACAAAGTTACAGTCCGGACAAGAATGTGTGCATATTTAGAGGATTCCATTACCTTCCAACTCTAAGCCGGGACACGGAAAAATGTAAAGGCGGACGGATGGATGGATAGAGGGAGGGCTGGACTGTACAACGGTATTTAAAGCCAAAAATAAAAATATTTGAAACTTACATTCCTCTTCAGTTCTTCGTTTTCCAAATAAAGTCTCTCCATTTTCTGAGCTTGTTGTTTCACTACACTGTTTAAATTCTCGTTCGCAGTAAGCAGGTTTTGGATTTCCCCCTTCTGCTGTAGTATTGTTTCTTTCATACTATCAACCATCCTCTTGTCAGCAGTTTCCTGCTTAAGTCTGTCATACAAATACTCTATTTCTAGCAGTTGTCCTTTGGCTCTTTCTTCTAGAGCTCTGTATTCTTCTTCAGGCCTCACAGCCTCCCTATTAGACCGACTGCATGACCTAGCTTCCTGAAGTTCTCTCTTTAGTCTTCCAATATCTGATATAAGTCTATCATTCATTTTATGTGTTTGCACCAACTCCTGCCATACTTGCTTCAACATTTCTTCATTTTCAGTAAGCTGTAATAAATGGGAATATATACAGATATATGAGACAACTTTAGAATTGCCCATACTTGCAGTTAAGTGATTATTTATTTTGTATGTTGCTTAACCTGGACAACAGATCAAAAGACTGATGTGAGTCATTAATTCCTTTAACCATGTTAACAGGCAATTTTATTTTTTTTGAAGAGTTTAATTCAGAAATTCTAAAAATATATGGGGTATTCAAATTCTATATGATTTTAAATTTTATGTTAATTTTAAGCAATAGCTCAGTTTCGAAAAAGTCATAATAAACAAGAGGGCCAAGACAACCCTACATGTATATCACTCACCGAAATACATGACTAACCGGTATGACCCAATTTGACAGAAATTCAACCTTAAACTATCTATCATAAACACAAACATTATGCTTGACTTTGACAAGACAAACATTCTGACCAATTTGCATCACTGGCTATAAAATGTGACTTGGAATTAACCTGGTGACCTAGTTTTTACTCACAGGTGATCCTCACAACACTCTGCCCAAATTTCATGAAGATCGGGTATCAAATGGGGCTTCCAGACTGTCAACATCATTTTAATTTGATTTGTTCTAGTGACCTAGTTTTTGATTGCAGTAACCCATTTTCAAACTTGACCTAGAAATCATGTGGACAAGCATTCTGGCAAATTTTCATGAAGATTAAAAATTTAATGTGGCCTCTAAGAGTGTTAACAAGGTTTTCCTTTGACTTAAGTTTTTGACCACAGGTGACCCAGATTCTAAACACCCACATTTGAGCAACTTTTGTCAGAATTTATGTGACATAATATGCGATAATTTTCTTGCATGAGAATAGAGCCTGTTCTATTTTTTCATAACTTTTTGGCTGTCAAATTACTGATAAGAAGTGTTTAATGGGAAAAACAGATGTGGGAGAGGTAATTCAGGTACATTTTTTTAAATTTTGTCCACAATGGCTTGGTCAAAGGACAAAGTTGACCAACTGATCAATTTATACCAAAACAAGAGTGTCAAACTGTCACAAAATACGCCCTTCAAGGAGGCATAACTCGGTATCTGGCAGTTAATTGGAATTATAAAATCTGTTAGAACTATAGAACGGACAAGGCTAATTCACCTGTTTGAACTATAGAGCTGAGAAGGTTTATAAATTATTTCATCATTTTTCCATAACTCAAGGGCCATTATTCAAAAGTGTCTTGAGCAGTATTGCTGGTCATCAAAACTGGCCTAGATATTATGCTCAAATATTTTCACAAAGTTTTGTGAAGAAACTGTTTGATTTAGGCTTTTTGCATAATTAAAGTGCCATTATAAATCCAAATGTGCCTAGACTAACAGGTTGATTTAGCTGGTTATCAAACTTGGCAGAGACATCATGCCCACAAGCATGTTCAGCAACTTTGGTGAAATAAAAAAATCTAAGTCCCCAACCAGAAAATCCTAACCAGGTACAAAAATGTCAAAAAACACCAAAAAATTGGAGGTACCATTCATGTTGTACCACAGAAAAGTGGTCTCGGTTTTTCCGTACTGCCAATAATAAACAAGAGGGCCAAGATGGCCCTATATATCGCTCACCTTGGTACAAGTCCACTTGCCTGGTGGAAGATCACTAGATAATGTTATATACCAAATAAGTTTTCCTATATACGCCTTTGTAAAACAAATGATCCCCCCCCCCCCCCGGGGCAAGGTCAATTTTGACCCCAGGGGCATAATTTGAACAAACTTCGAAGAGGTCTACTAGGCAATGGTACATGCCAAATATCTAAGCTCTAGGCCTTGTGGTTTCAGAGAAAAAGATTTTTAAAGTTTTCCCTATATAAGCCTATGTAAAACTAAGTGACCCCCGGTGCGGGGTCAATTTTGACCCAGGGGTCATAATTTGAACAATCTTGGTAGAGGTCCACTAGACAATGCTACATGCCAAATATCTAAGCTCTAGGCCTTGTGGTTTCAAAGAAGAAGATTTTTAAAGTTTTTACTATAAAAGCCTATGTAAAACTAAGTGACCCCCGGTGCGGGGTCAATTTTGATCCGAGGGTCATAATTTGAACAATCTTCGAAGAAGTTCACTAGCCAAAGCTACATGCCAAAAATCTAAGCTCTAGGCCTTGTGGTTTCAGAGAAGAAGATTTTTAAAGTTTTTCCTATATATGCCTATGCAAAAACTAAGAGTCCACCCGCGCAGGGTCAATTTTGACCCGAGGGTCATAATTTGAACAATCTTGGTAGAGGTCCACTAGCCAATGCTACATGCCAAATATCTAAGCTCTAGGCCTTGTGGTTTCAGAGAAAAAGATTTTTAAAGTTTTTCCTATTTGTTGCCATAGCAACCAGAGTTCTGCATGGAATGGAATTCTTTGAACAACTTTAATAGAGCTTCATGCAAGGAACATCCCTGCAAAGTTTCATCAACATTGGCCCAGTGGTTTCAAAGAAGAAGATTTTTAAAGTTTTTCTATAAAGCCTATGTAAAACTAAGTGACCCCCGGTGAGGGGTCAATTTTGATCCGGGGGTCATAATTTGAACAATCTTGGTAGAGGTCCACTAGACAATGCTACATGCCAAATATCTAAGCTCTAGGCCTTGTGGTTTCAGAGAAGAAGATTTTTAAAGTTTTTCCTATATATGCCTATGCAAAAACTAAGTGCCCACCCGCGCGGGGTCAATTTTGACCCGAGGGTCATAATTTGAACAATCTTGGTAGAGGTCCACTAGACAATGCTACATGCCAAATATCTAAGCTCTAGGCCTTGTTTTCCCTATTGCCATAGCAACCAGAGTTCTGCATGGAATGGAATTCTTTGAACAACTTTGATAGAGCTTCATGCAAGGAACATCCCTGCAAAGTTTCATCAACATTGGCCCAGTGGTTTCAGAGGAGATGTCGTTTGAAGGAAATGGTGGACGGACGTACGACGTATGACGGACGGAATGCGATCCTAATAGCTCACTCTGGCACTTTGTGCCAGGTAAGCTAAAAAGTTACAAAATATGCTATTGATAGTAACATAAAAGGGAAGTAATTCAATAAAAAAATTAAGCAAACAAAATAGGATCTCCCAAATAAAAACAAGAGCACTGTAATCAAGAGCAAATGCAGAGCAATATCCACACAGTTATATGACGCTTGAACCCTAAGTGTGACCTTGACCTTGAAGTGAGCCATCCGGAACATGGCTTCTGCACATCATCTCAATGTGGTAAACAATTGTGTCAGGTTTCTTCGAAATCCTTCACAGGGTTCAAGAGTTATAGAGCGGAAGGGAAAAAAAGTCATATGACCTTTGAACCCCTAAGTTTGACCTTGACCTTGAAGCGAGCCATCCGGAACATGGCTTCTGCACATCGTCTCAATGTGATACATTTGTGTCAGGTTTCTTTAAAATCATTCACGGGGTTCAAGAGTTACATAGCGGAAGGGAAAAAAAGTCATATGACTAAGTATGACCTTGACCTTGAATCCAGCCATCCGGAACATTGCTTCTGCACGTCGTCTCAGTCTGGTTAACATTTGTGTCAGGTTTCTTCGAAATCCTTCAAGGGGTTCAAGAGTTACAGAGCGGAAGGGAAATTGCTAACGGACAGACGGACACCGATGCGATAACATAATACGTCCCTTTCGGGCGTATAAAAAAGGGAATATTTATATGATACAAGTACTATCACACTGAACAAAAAAGAGAGTTTTTAAGATGAAATTTAAAAGCCATTTTAAAATGTATTGGTCATGCAATTAAAGATTTTTCTTGATAAGAACACTTAATGCATTTCTTTTTAAACATAATCCACTAATTTCATATTTTCTTAAAAAATTCAGAAACTCGTCTGCATGCTAAAGACAATATTATGTGCTGAAGACATCTTCCCGCTATTTTGTGATTAATTGTCAAAGCAATTCTTGCTAGATCTTGAGTAGAAAAATTTCTTGTACAAGTCATAACTTTGACTTACCTTTAATGTCATGTACAAGAAACTTGTTGTATATAAACGAAGCCTAATTTATAATCGAGTTGTAAATTTGACCTCTATATCATACAGTCATAATGTTTTTCTGTGACATGACCTGGTGACTTAGTTTTTAACCCAAGATAACCCATATTCAAATTCGACCTAGATGTTATCAAGACAGCCATACTTAACAAATTTCATGATTTCCAGTGAAAAATGCAGACTTTTATTGTATACACAATGTTTTTTTATGATTTAATCGGGTGATCTAGTTTTTGACCACAGATGACTCGTATTCAAACTAACTAGAGCTATCACTAAATGTGATTAATACCCCCAAAAGGATTGCTTTATAAACTGAAGAAGTTCGTAGTAACATAATACCTTGCAAACAAACTAAAAAGAGATATTGTTCTTAGCAGTTCCTCTCATTGTGCTTGACCATTGTATGAAGTTGTATTGAATTCCAACTAGTAGTTTTTCGAAAAATGCTCCAGACAGGGAAAAGTAACAAAGGGCAATAACTCTGTAATTAGTCAAGATGGAGATATGGTTCCTGTGCACTGCAGTCCCTCTCACTGTGCTTGACCATTGTATGAAGTTGTATTGAATTCCAACCAGAAGTTTTCAAGTTATGCTCCGGACAAGGAAAAGTAACAAAGGGTAATAACTCTGTAATGAGTCAAGATGGAGTTATGGTTCCTGTGCACTGCACTTCCTCTAAATGTACTAGACCATTGTATGAGGTTGTACGGAATTCCAAATATTAGTTTTCAAGTTATGCTTCGGACAAGGAAAAGTAACAAAGGACAATAACTCAGTAAATACTCAAGATAGAGTTATAGTTCTTGTACACTGCACTTTCTCTGAGTGTGCTTGATCATTGTATGAAGTTGTATTGAATTCCAACTAATAGTTTTCAAGTTATGCTCTGGACAAGGAAAAGTAACAAAGGGCAATAACTCTGTAATTAGTCAAGATGGAGTTATGGTTCTTGTGCACTGCACTTCCTCTCAATGTGCTTGACCATTGTATGAAGTTGTATTGAATTCCAACTAGTAGTTTTCAAGTTATGCTTCGGACAAGGAAAAGTAACAAAGGGCAATAACTCAGTAAATACTCAAGATAGAGTTATAGTTCTTGTACACTGCACTTCCTCTGAGTGTGGTTGATCATTGTATGAAGTTGTATTGAATTCCAACTAGTAGATTTCAAGTTATGCTCCGGACAAGGAAAAGTAACAAAGGGCAATAACTCTGTAATTAGTCAAGATGGAGTTATGGTTCTTGTGCACTGCACTTCCTCTCCATGTGCTTGACCATTGTATGAAGTTGTATTGAATTCCAACCAGTAGTTTTCAAGTTATGCTCCGGACAAGGAAAAGTAACAAAGGGCAATAACTCTGTAATTAGTCAAGATGGAGTTATAGTTCTTGTGCACTGCACTTCCTCTTAATGTGCTTGACCATTGTATGAAGTTGTATTGAATTCCAACTAGTAGTTTTCAAGTTATGCTCCGGACAAGGAAAAGTAACAAAGGGCAATAACTCTGTAATTAGTCAAGATGGAGTTATAGTTCTTGTGCACTGCACTTCCTCTCAATGTGCTTGACCATTGTATGAAGTTGTATTGAATTCCAACTAGTAGTTTTCAAGTTATGCTCCGGACAAGGAAAATGCAACAGACCGACCGACCGACCGACCGACCGACCAACCACCGGGTGACTCCTATATACCCCCCTAAACTTCGTTTTGGGGGTATAAATATATATTTCATCAAGATTCAGTAAAAAATGCAGCCTCTATTGCATACACTAGGTTAAGTGTGGACAGATGACAGACAAACAGATGACGCACACCAGGTTTTTTTTTATTTGAGCCTATGACCTAGTTTTTGTTCCCAGGTGACCTAGATTTGAACATGAACTAGAAATGAAGATTGGATAATAAATGTGGCCTCTAGAGTGTTAAAGTTTTTCCTTGATTTGACCATGTGACCTCTTGACTTTCTATCATTGGGACAAACATTCTAACCAATTTTCACGATGATTGGTTAATAAATGTGGCCTCTAGAGTATTAACAAGGTTTTTTCCCCCATTGATTTGACCATGTGACCTAGTTTTTGACCCCACGTGACCCAAATTTGAAGATTTCTTAGAAATCACTAAGACAAACATTTTGACTAATTTTCAAAATGATTTAGCAAAATTGTGGTCTCTAGAGTGCTCTAAATTGTTGATGGATGGGCAGACAGACAAACGGTGGACAATCGTTGATCACAATAGCTCACTTTTGAGCACTTTGTGCTCAGGTGAGAGCTAAATAGAAAAGCTTACAGTGTTTTTACTCTCCTGTATTTCTTTCAAGAATTTTTCATGCTCTTCCGCCATCATTCTCTGAAAAAATATAATCAAAATCTATTACACAATTCAATCCTGGCTGGCTAAAAATAGTTGTAATTTACTGGCTGTGTCACTGGTAGTCATATTTTACATCTCAATATTGGGGACACAGCTAGTAATGCCTACAACTAAACTTGGGCTTTGAGAGATGTCGTTGCATGACCTTTTTAATCCAAAAGTGACCTTAAACTTTGTAATCATGATCAGATGAACATTTTGCCCATCTGTCAAAGGGTTAAGGAGATATACTCTGGTGACCTTTGACTCTAAAGTGTGACCATGACATTGAGTCAAGTGTGGTTGAGAACCTGATTCTTCAAATCCTTTCCCTCAGATTAACATTTACCTTCAATAGAAACATGACCTTTAACCCTAAATGTATTTGCAAGTTCCAGTCTCAGAAACTTTACAAACTATTTTGATTAAACTTCAGACAACTATTCATCTCACCTAAAGATCTGAAAACAAGTTAGCGATTATGCATGATCAAGGTTGTACCAACTGAATGGTTGAAGCATGTCCACTCCTTATCCCTTAAATCTGTGAAGAGAGAGAAGTCTCCATTCATAATATTTCTCTTTAACCACAGACAGATTTTGATGAAGCTGAAATTAATTGTTCCAGTCAAAAAGACAATGACTGAATGAGCAGAACAAACCTATGTCGTAAAATGTCAAGGTGAAACTTACTGTCACATGCCTGAGCGATAACAGTAAAAGAAATATGGAACGTGAAATTTTATCTTATTTATATGTATATCTAAATGATTAGTTTTGCTAATTTAGTTCCTTCAACTTTAATTAAAGTGACGAGGATATATTATTTCTTTGAAAGCCTTGCAAATATTAAAAGTTTGATTCTTGCAACACAATGTCATAATTTATATTGACATAATTTCAGAAAGATGTTGACTCTATGGGCTGATATTTTCCCCTCTAGAACACTTCATTGAAATACCTGTTGTAGAGGGATAAATACCCCTGAAAGACTGCTTTATAAACTGGGGAAGTTCGTAGTAACAGAATACCTTGCAAAAAAAAACTTAAATAGAGATATTGTTCTTGGCAATAACTCTGTAATTTGTCAAGATAGAGCTATGGTTCTGGTACACTGCACTTCCTCTCATTGTGCTGGACCCTTGTATGAAGTTGTATAGATTCCAACCAGTAGTTGTCAAGTTATGCTCTGGACAAGGAATAGTAAAATTGGGCAATAACTCTGTAATTACTAAAGAAAGAGTTATGGTTCTTGTACACTGCACTTCCTCCCATTGTGCTTGACCATTGTATGAAGTTGTTTTGAATTACATCCAGTAGTTTTCAAGTTATGCTCTGGACAAGGAAAACAAGAAGATGCGGCAATGCCGCCAAAGCAGGTTTAAACAGCGCCTGTAGAAATTGTAGAATTAAAAAAAAAACAGTCATCTTGACTCCTCCCTATCTTAGTAACAGTGCCCTTGACCTTGACCCTTGTGACCTTGGGCCAAAACATTTTTTCACTACAATTTACATTTTTTGTAACAGTGATCTTGACCCTAGGGACTTTGACCCCCAATTTGTTTTTGCTTAAAACAATCTAAAAACTAAAAATAAATAAAAATCTATTTTTAGTAACAGTGACCTTGACCCTAGTGACCTTGACCCCCAAAAAAAATAATCTTGAAAACTAAAAACTAAAAATAAATAAAAATCTATTTTTAGTAACACTGACCTTGACCCTAGTGGCCTTGACCCCCCAAAATTTTTTTTTTACTTTAAACAATCAAAAAACTAAAATTATATAAAAATCTATTTTTTGTAACAGTGACCTTGACCTTGATCCAAGTGACCTTGACCCCAAAAATTATTTTTCTTGCTTAAAACAATCTAAAAACTTAAAATAAATAAAAATCTAGTTTTAGTAACACTGACCTTGACCATGACCCTAGTGACCTTGACACCGAAAAAATTTTTTTTTGCTTAAAACAATCTAAAAACTAAAAATAAATAAAAATCTATTTTTAGTAACAGTGACCTTGACCCTAGTGACCTTGACCCCGAAAAAAATTTTTTTTTCTTAAAACAATCAAAATACTAAAAATAAATAAAAATCTATTTGAGTAACAGTGACCTTGACCTTAAGCCAAGTGACCTTGACCCCAAAAAAATTTTTTTGACTTAAAACAATCTAGAAACTAAAAATAAATAAAAATATATTGTTAGTACCAGTGACCTTGACCTTGACCTTAGTGACCTTGACCCTGAAAACAATTTTTTTGCTTCAAACAATCAAAAAACTAAAATTAAATAAGAATCTATTTTTAGTAAAAGTGACCTTGACCCTAATGACCTTGACCCCGAAAAAAAAAAATTCTTGAAAACTAAAAACTAAATATAATAAAAATCTATTTTTAGTAACACTGACCTTGACCCTAGTGGCCTTGACCCCCCAAATTATTTTTTTTGCTTTAAACAATCAAAAAACTAAAATTATATAAAAATCTATTTTTAGTAACAGTGACCTTGACCTTGATCCAAGTGACCTTGACCCCAAAAATTATTTTTCTTGCTTAAAACAATCTAAAAACTTAAAATAAATAAAAATCTATTTTTAGTAACACTGACCTTGACCTTGACCCTAGTGACCTTGACACCGAAAAAATTTTTTTTTGCTTAAAGCGACTGCACTCCAAATTCTTAGTAAATTTTAATTTTTTGGTAAAATCAATATATATTCAATTTGTCAACATCAAGATTATTTTCTTTGTGTAAGAGCTAAAAATAAAGGTAGAAAAAAATATTTACCCGAGCCAGGTTTTGAACTCGGATCTTTGCGCTTACAAAATATTTACAGGGGCTTAACCTACTACACTACGGAGTCAGCTGATTTGATGCGAGTTAAAAATATTGATATACCAAAGAGCCCACCCCGTTAGTCACGGGGTGATATTTTCTACAATAAAAGTAAGCAAAACAACACATTTTAATTGTTTCTTTTGTTAGAAAATTTGTCACGTTATCATAATACAAAGCCCCTGATACAGTAATGACAATTGTTTTCTTGAAATTGAAAATTTTCTTTTTTTATCGTAACTTGTCCATCTGGAGTGCAGTCACTTTAAAACAATCTAAAAACTAAAAATAAATAAAAATCTATATTTAGTAACAGTGACCTTGACCAAAGTGACCTTGACCCCGAAAAAAAATTTTTTAGCTTAAAACAATCAAAATACTAAAAATAAATAAAAATCTATTTGAGTAACAGTGACCTTGACCTTAAGCCAAGTGACCTTGACCCCAAAAATTTTTTTTTGACTTAAAACAATCTAAAAACTAAAAATAAATAAAAATCTATTTTTAGTACCAGTGACCTTGACCTTGACCCTAGTGACCTTGACCCCCGAAAAAAAAAAATTCTTGAAAGACTAAAAACTAAAAATAAATAAAAATCTATTTTCAGTTACTCTGACCTTGACCTTAGTGACCTTGACCCCGAAAATATTTTTTTTTGCTTCAAACAATCAAAAAACTAAAATTAAATAAAAATCTATTTTTAGTAACAGTGACCTTGACCTTGAGTCAAGTGACCTTGACCACAAAAATTTTTTTTTGCTTAAAACAATCGAAAAACTAAAAATAAATAAAAATCTATTTTTAGTAACAGTGACCTTGACCTTAACCATAGTGACCTTGACCATAGTGACCCAAAGCTTCCTCTCCATGCAAGCTATCTACACACTAAGTTTCATTACAATTGGTCACTCGTAAGTCAAGTTTTTGAGTGGAAACCATTTTTCTATTTTTAGTAACAGTGCCCTTGACCTTGAACCAAGTGACCCCTAATGCAATCCCAAGCTTCCTCTCTCCACAAGCTACCTAAACACTGAGTTTGATTGCAATTAGTCACTCCTAACTTGAGTTATTGAGCGGAAACTACTTTTCTATTTTTAGTTACAGTGACCTTGACCTTGACCCTAGTGACCCCAAATGCAATCCCAAGCGGCGTCTCCACACAAGCTACCTACAGACTAAGTTTCATTGTAATTGGTCACTCCTAACTTGATTTATTGAGCGGAAACCATTTTTCTATTTTTAGTAACTGTGACCTTGACCCTAGTGACCTCAAATGCAATCCCAAGCGGCGTCTCCGCGCAAGCTACCTACAGACCAAGTTTCATTGTAATTGGTCACTCCTAGCTCGAGTTATTGAGCGGAAACCTTTTATTCTATTTTTAGTAACAGTGACCTTGACCCTAGTGACCCAAAATGCAATCCCAAGCGGCGTCTCCACGCAAGCTACCTACACACCAAGTTTCATTGCAATTGGTCACTCTTAACTAAAGTTATCCAATGGAAACCAATGTTTGACGCCCGCCCGCCCACCCGCCATACATACGACATCGCCATTCTAATAAGTAGGTTTTTTTAAAAAAACCTGCTTAAAAACCAAAGGGCAATAACTCTGTAATTAGTCAAGATGGAGTTATGGTTCTTGTGCACTGCACTTCCTCTCAGTGTGCTTGACCATTATATGAAGTTGTATTAAATTCCAATTAGTAGTTTTCAAGTTATGCTGGACAACGAAAATGCAACGGACCGCCCGCCTGACCGACCGACCGACCAACCAACCACCGGGTGACTCCTATATACCCCGTTAAACTTCGTTTCAGGGGTACAATTAAGCGGAATCTAAAAGAAAGTATTCGTATTGATTTTAAAACATGTACAAAATATAGACTTAGTCCGAAACTAGAACTGTGTCCAAAGGACACGGATGCCCCCACTGTGCAGATGTGCTCGTAAACAAGAGCAGCTTCATTTAATGTCTACAAAATTCTGTTCTTATCATAGCGTTTCAGTTGAAATTTCCTCAATTCATGTATTAATGATAAAAAAGTTACCTAACTCTTGAGGCATCATATTTGGTCTCTTTACAGATGGAATACAATATTAGTGTCTGAATAAAACAAAATTTTGAAACACATGTCTGGTCTCCTAAAACTGCAGGAACACAATGCTGTGATCAGAGAAATATGTTGGGTATACAGTTACTTTTGGCTGTGGCAACTCATCTTTTACATAGACAAGATCAATAATAGATCCACTTAAGTGTGTTGGTAATGTCACACACTGGCGATAATTAAGCAGAGGTTCAGATAGTCTTCTGTACCAAACTGAATCAACGTTGATGTTGAAATCACCTAAGATTATGTCAGGTTGCCTATCGTATACTGTGCTGGTAAGATCTGTAATAAATGTGGCAGGTGCTGTTGATGGAGATCGATAGAGTACCTGTATTGAGCCGACACCGGGTTTTGAAGATAATTCAACAAACAGCTGTTCCATATGAGGTTGGTAAGATGTAGTTGATGATACAACTGGAATGTTTTCAGAACAGTAAAACAGAATTCCATGGCAGTTACAAACTGATGACTTTTCTAAGCATCTCAGGGTCCAGCCCTCACGTTGGTAGTATCTGATCTGGTCATGGTAGACATTTGCTTCTGTTAAGCACACTATATCTGCTATCTTTAAAACTGGATGACACATGATATCTGTAAAATGATTCCTAGCTGATCTTGCATTTAACAAAGCAACAGTCAAATTTGCATTTGCTGAAAGCGATTTGAAAGGATTTGGGTGAAATGTGTCCTTCTTCATTCGTTCCATTTCTTTCTTTACGTGAGAACTTGTGACAATTTTCTTTTCATCAAAACTTATTAAATGGAGTTGGTTCAATTTTTTCACCCTACTCAGGGCAACATAGGCTTGTCCAGAATTGAAACGGTTTTCAAATGAAACAACAATATTGTCCAGCGTTGCCCCCTGCACTTTGCCATAATTCTGTTAAATTTGGTCGCCGCGAAAATTCCTTCCTTTACTACCATCTACACATTAAGGTTGTTCATCCCTGGAAGTTTAAGCAAAATCTGCCATCCGGTTTAAGAGGAGTTGCGTTCACAAGATTTCGGGACGTACGGACGGACGGACTGACGGACTGACGGACGGACAAGTGCAACGCTATATGCACCCCACTTTGTGGGGGCATAAAAATAAAACAATATTTAATTGAGAGTTTATTGGAAAGAAAAATGTCACAAGTTTAAAATTCTAATTCCCTTCCCTTATGAATTGCTGTATAATGCACAAATATACGACAGGTAACCTGTATCGGTAATCGGCTTTTAGCGCCACCAGATAAAAAACTCACACTCTAACTTAATGAGTTGACAATACATTGGAATTTGATTGACGGGACCAAAAATCCCTGCGACACATCCAGAGTCTCTGTATGTCAAACGTCGTCTTAAAAGGAGTTAAAGTACATAAATAAAGAAGGAAATTTGACGGGACTTTAGAATTTCTTCGACTTAAATGGAATTTAGAGATTAGCTAGTTTGAGATACAGAGAGTCAACTGTATCTGCCAATCTGATATGAAAGAACATGGCCTCAAGAGTGAATATGTTATCAGAATGTTGACACCAATTTTCATGATGATTTGGTCCGATGTATAGTATACATCGTGTTCCAAGGGTTTCCTTTTGTTTAAAGGATCCAGTTTTTGACCCATGTGACGAAGTAGAACATGTAGAAAATTAGAGATCATCAAAACAAATTTGACCATCTAGAAATCATCAAGACAAACAGTCATTCTGATTAATCTTCAAGCTGGTTGGATATAAATGTTGGTATTAAAGCTGCTCGCTCTCAGATTTCGGTTAAAAAATTAAGTTCTTCAAACTGTATGTTAATAACTTATTTTAGAACATATGGTGATATAAAAAGGCTCCAGTATAAATTCATGTCACGTTTATCTCTAAATTTCAAAACGCTACCAAATTCAAAAGCGTTGCAAATGCTTTTGAAATTTCAATATAAACATATAGTGTAGCGGTGCCGTGTAACCGATCTTTTAAATCGATTTCTGCAAATTCCTACCTAGATTTTTGGTTATTTTTTTATTCTAGCCTTAAGTTTTATATTTATGAATAAGAATGTCAATTTTTCTGAAAAATATTTTTTTTCAATGGTAACTGAGAGCGAGCAGCTTTAATACAACTAGTCCAAAAATATACAATAAAGGGCACAAACCAGCTGTGCTTTCTGCTGAACAACCCTCCTTTTCCTGGCCCTAAGTAGCCTACAATCAGGCTTTTGCTGCTCATGGACCGTGTCTGGGTCATCTCCAGGCTTGAAGCTTCCAAAGGATTCACCACAGCCTGTACAGATTATCTTATCATCATCTCCTGCAAAACAGAGTTGAACATGTCCCTAAGTTGCCTTCCGAAGTATTGAATTGCTGTATAATGCACAAATATACGACAGGTAACCTGTACCAGTAATGTTAAAAAGTCTGAGGTAGTTTTTTTCAAACACTATATTTTTCCTTTACATTTATCTAGGAGGAGATTCAGTGGAAACATTTGAACAAACTGTATGTGTAGAACTGAGAGAATAATCAAACTTAGTGGTGTCTAATCCAAGCATATGGTTAAAGAAAGGAATGACTCTGGAATAAGTTCATTTTTTGTATGAGTACTATTGTCACTCCAAAACCAGTGACCATCAATAGTTCATTATCATAATTATATACATATACAACAGTGTCTCTTTCTGTAATGACATTTGAGTCTATCGAGTTATTTGAAATTGATAGTGTAAAAATCCATCATCTATAAATTTTAGTCCTGAGTATTGATATACCAATTCAGAGTCCTGATTTACACTACAACAAGAGGGCCAAGATGGCCCTATATTGCTCACCTTGGTACAAATCCACTTGCCTGGTGGAAGATCACTAGATAATGTTATATACCAAATAAGTTTTCCTATATACGCCTTTGTAAAACAAATGATCCCCCCCCCGGGCAAGGTCAATTTTGACCCCCAGGGGCATAATTTGAATAAACTTTGAAGAGGTCTACTAGGCAATGCTACATGCCAAATATCTAAGCTCTACGCCTTGTGGTTTCAGAGAAAAAGATTTTTAAAGTTTTCCCTATATAAGCCTATGTAAAACTAAGTGACCCCCGGTGCGGGTCATTTTTGACCCAGGGGTCATAATTTGAATAATCTTGGTAGAGGTCCACTAGCCAATGCTACATGCCAAATATCTAAGCTCTAGGCCTTGTGGTTTCAAAGAAGAAGATTTTTAAAGTTTTTACTATATAAGCCTATGTAAAACTAAGTGACCCCGGTGCGGGGTCAATTTTGATCCGGGGCTCATAATTTGAACAATCTTGGTAGAGGTCCACTAGCAAATGCTACATGCTAAATATCTTAGCTCTAGGCCTTGTGGTTTCAGAGAAGAAGATTTTTAAAGTTTTTCCTATATATTCCTATGCAAAACTAAGTGACCTCCGGTGCGGGGTCAATTTTGACCCTGGGGTCATAATTTGAACAATCTTGGTAGAGGTCCACTAGCCAATGCTACATGCCAAATATCTTAGCTCTAGGCCTTGTGGTTTCAGAGAAGAAGATTTTTAAAGTTTTTCCTATATATTCCTATGCAAAAACTAAGGGCCCACCCGCGCGGGGTCAATTTTGACCCAGGGGTCATAATTTGAACAATCTTGGTAGAGGTCCACTAGACAATGCTACATGCCAAATATCTAAGCTCTAGGCCTTGTGGTTTCAGAGAAGAAGATAGAGCTTCATGCAAGGAACATCCCTGCAAAGTCTCATCAACATTGGCCCAGTGGTTTCAGAGGAGATGTCGTTTGAAGGAAATGGTGGACGGACGTACGACGTACGACGGACGGAATGCGATCCTAATAGCTCACTCTGGCACTTTGTGCCAGGTGAGCTAAAAAGAAAACCTTTTTTTGTACCTAGATAACTATACCCTTTATCAGCGAGAATCTCAGGTGACAGAGTTTCAAATGTACAATTGTTAAAGGTCTGCAACCGAGCTTTTCTGTCACTAAATTCTGCAGCTCCTGCACTTGCTGTTGCCTGTAACTCTTGAGACCTTTCAACTTCACTTCCTCTATCCTGCTCAGAACCACTGACAGCACCCTCTGGTGAAAGTTTTGGCAGAGAATTTGACATTTTTCTCTCCTGAAATGTATTTCATGTTGATGATAATTGTTGAAATTGTTAAGTTTGGAACTGAATCTGCATTTCAACATCACTGCTAGGGGTGGGCAATATATTGCAATATACCGGTTATCGCAAGATTTTTTTCTAAGCAATGATGTACCTCACTTCAGAGGTTTGGAGCAGTAGTATTAACAGATCAATAGCTTTTTTTTTTTTTACAAAATGTATGTGTTTGAGTTCTACAGTGGATATTTTACCTTTAAATGACACTAAAAGAGAATATTCAATTGACTACCAATTGACCAGTATTGACCACAAGAGTGTGAACAGACAAAAGAGCCAAAATTGACTTACATTGACCACCTTAGGGGGAATTGTCAAGCAGTTCCAACTTTACCTAGATTTTATCAAGGTTGTCATTCTGACCAAGTTTCATGAAAATCCAGTGAAAAATGCAATATCACAATATCTCACCTTAGGTGAGCTAATAAAGCCAAGAGTACACAATTCAATATGATTTTTGTTTGGTTTTCTGACTTTCTTTATGAAACAAATGCTTTAATTGCAATACATCGTAATATAATCGCAATATCAAGCTATATATGGCAATATCATTTTTGCTGGCAATACCCAGCCCTAGAAAATAATATTAATATCTCCAGACAACTTTGGCACTTTTTTGATTAACTTGATATTTTTGTCAAAATTTGATTTTTGGGATTTTTAGCATGTTGGTTTGGAGACAGCAAACAAACATATTTTAAATTTTGGCCTTAGAAATGTAAGTGATCAAGATAAAAAGTATATATATTATCTCTATACCTGCCAGGCTACCAATAACAACACACTTTTTAATTAATCCCCCTCATATTAATTAAAGATACATTATCAAAGAAAAGGAAGTGCCAACTTTTCGAAAGTCAACACATATCTTAAACATGTTAAATATGTCATAAAACATGCTGCTTGGCAAGCAACATTTTCTCAAATTTCTAGCGACCGTTGTCAAATATTTTACAAAGGCATATAGAAACTTAACTAGATGGGCGTTCAGAACATGTACACAGCTTGCAATGACTTGATTACTATAGCATATACATGTGGCATTGTTCTATAGAGTTCCCGCCGAAAATATTCCTGCCAAATATGAGATAACCACGTGCTTTCAATAAACATGGTCTTGAACAAAAGATTTTAAAAATACGCCACAGTACAAACACATGCAGGCATACATGTACAAGTATGGCAAGTGCTGTTTAAATGATAAAGATTAAATAATTTGCTGTCCTCCTTGCGGAAGCAAACATATCTTGCAAACCAGTTTAGTGTTCATTCATTACATGTATTTTAATAACTCCATGTACAATTACACCTGGTTTTCAACAGAATCCGGTTGATATTCAAAAAGTTATAGAATGACGTCAGTATAAAGTACAACATGCGATTTAATTACTACATGAACGGGCAAACGCACGATTTATATTTTATGGGCTTTGAACACCAAAAAAACATGAGGGCCACTATGGCCCTATATCGCTCACCTGACTACCATTGGCTATAATACAAGAGCTCATGATTCTACCATAATTCGTAGAGGTCCACTACACAACGCTAAGTAACATTCCAAATATATATTCTCTGCCTGTCTGCCTTCTTGTTTTTTTAAGTTTTCCCTATATAAGCCTAGATGTGAAATCAAGTCACCTCCTCCCTCCTGGGAAGGGTAAATTTTGACCCGTGTGGGGTAAATTTTGACCCGGGGGTCATGATTTTAACAATCTTGGTAGGGGTCCACTAGACAATGCTATAGTCAAATATCTAACCTCTGGGCTTTGTGGTTTCAGAGAAACAGATTTTTATTAAATTTCCTATGTATAAGCCTATGTAAAACCAAGTGACCCCCAGGCGAGGTCAATTTTGATCCCAGGGGCATAATTTGAACAATATTGGTAGAGGTCTACTAGACGATGCTACATTCCAAATATCTAATATCTAAGCTCTAGGCCATGTGGTTACAGAGAAGAAGATTTTTAAAGTTTTTCCTATACCAGCCTATGTAAAACTAAGTGACCACCCGCTTGGGGTCAATTTTGACCCCGGGGTCATAATTTGTACAATCTTGGTAGAGGTCCACTAGATAATGCTACATGCCAAATACCTAAGCTCTTAGACTAAGGCCTTGTGGTTTCAGAGAAGAACAGGGGCCTAGCGAGGGGGTGACTAGGGCGACAAAGTCGCCTTTCACACCTCAACTTTGCCCATTTCTGTGACAAAAGCGAAATTAACTTCGCCCGAAAATATCTCAATAAACAATGAAGCGAATAAACAAAGTGTCAGACATTTCTCTGACCATTAACTCCACCCCCCTCAATCAATTATCGACTGACAAAAAGGTTGCCTGAAGGCTGATTTCACAATATGACACGAGTGATAATCATGGTGAAGGCTTCAACATCGGATTAAAGACGATACATTTTTCGTATGTCTGCGTAAGCGTCTATCCGAAATTATGTACACTTTTTGGATCTCGGTTGTATTTCCAGTCAACAAAATGAGTTTCATATCTCAGATTTTCCAGTTAGACTTTTAGAAGGGTGGAGTTGATTACCCATCTGATATTTTTCACAAAATATTTTACCAATAGAAAGAAATTTAGTTTGGTTTTGGTATATGTTTTTTAATACCATGCTGACTACCGGTAGATATTGTTGTCATCTAACTTACAAAGAATGCACACCTAATAATTTACGTTTATATGACCATCAAACTTGACCATTTATGGGAACAAAGACCGATATCTTTAATGGGACTGACATTTGGTGGGTGTGGGGGGTGGGGGGGGGAGGGGGGGAGACAACAAACATTTTGCAACACCCTCACTTCTCCTTATAGACACCAAACTTCTCCCTATTTTCAGCTCAGGAAGAAGTGACTTCTCCCTAAAATTTTGCTCTAGCTAGGCCCCTGAAGAAGAATTACTATTTTAAGTTTTTCCTATTTGTTGCCATAGCAACCAGAGTTCTGCATGGAATGGATTTCATTGAGCAATTCTGGTAGAGCTTCATGTAAGGAACATCCCTGCATAGTTTGATCAACATTGGCCTAGTGGTTTCAGAGGATATGTCATTTGAATCAAAATGTTGATGGACGACAGACAATCATCCATTAGAAAAACATAATGCTGTGATAGTATAAAGTAGCGGCGATTCGCAAAGAAAATATGTAGGCTGCGATGTCTGATTCGATCTTTAAGATTCAACGGATCTAAATTCAACAGGTCGCTTTTACAGGTGTATTCAACCAACATTTGAATTAAAAAATATTTTCACTCGAAGTCACTCCAAAATACTCAGAGAAACACGTAGTCCGGCGAATGAAATTTTCATTCAAAACGGCCTCGAAGTGCCTCCATTTTTTTCCACGTTTTTTCTCTAACTTACTCAAAGTCATGTTATTTCAACTCACTCCACACTTCACATTTTTTGCATAATATTCCAGAGCTATACAGTAATGTTGAACCCAGACTGGATCGGCCAAATATTGTGTTACAAAGTAAACAAGAGCTGTCAGTAGGACAGCGCGCTCGACTTTTTTAGTGCTTGCCAATAAAACAAAACTTTGACAGTTAAGGGCACACAAGACTTTAACTAGGAATTTCTAAGTACAAATCAAGAAACATTTTCACAGAGTTATCTTCTCTTGCTTACAGATAGGTCTCATGATGGTACATAAGTACTCCAACTTTCAAAGTAATATCTCAAATGGTTAAGTCAACAAGTAGACAAGAATGAAACTTTTAACTGAGTTTCTAAGTCAAAAAGGGCCATAATTCATATAAAATCCTTCACAGAATTACCTTCTCCTGCCCATGTTTTGGGATCATGATGTTAAACCAGTATTCCAACTTTCAAAGTAATATCTCGAACAGTTTAGTCAACAAGAGCTGTCAGTAGGACAGCGCGCTCGACTTTTTTAGTGCTAACTGCAAATAAAACAAAACTTTGACAGTTAAGGGCACACAAGACTTTAACTAGGAATTTCTAAGTACAAATCAAGAAACATTTTCACAGAGTTATCTTCTCTTGCTTACAGATAGGTCTCATGATGGTACATAAGTACTCCAACTTTCAAAGTAATATCTCAAATGGTTAAGTCAACAAGTGGACAAGAATGAAAATTTTAACTGAGTTTCTTGGTCAAAAAGGGCCATAATTCACATAAAATCCTTGACAGAATTACCTTCTCCTGCCCATGTTTTGGGATCATGATGGTTTACAAGTATTCCAACTTTCAAATTAATATCTCAAACAGTTTACTCAAAAAAAGGACTCCATGGTACGAAAAACTTAACCAAGATTCTAAGTCGATAAAGGGCCTTAATTTTTAAAACAAATCCCTGACAGAGTTACCTTCTCTTGCCTACAGATGGGGGTAATGATGTAAACAAGCATTCAAAGTTTCAAAGCAATATCTCAAAGGGTTAAGGCAATAAGTGGATTTTACCCATATTCAATGTATTTTCTAAGTAAAAAAGGGGCATAATTCTGTCAAAAAGTTTGACAGAGTTATGTACTCTTGTCTGTTGATGTAGGTCATGATGGTAAACAAGTATGGTTAGTTTCAAAGCAATACCTCCAATGGTTTTGAAATAAAGTGGGGTAGTACGAAAAACTTAACCAAGCTCAATACACTTTCTAAGTCAAAAAAGGGCCATAATTCTGTCAAAAACCTTGACAGAGTTATGTACTCTTGTCTGTAGATGGAGGTTATGATGGTAAACAAGTATGGTAAGTTTCAAAGCCATACCTCTAATACTTTTGAAATAAAATGGGGTGGTACAAAAAACTTAACCAAGGTGTGACGCCAACGTCGGGGCGAGTAGGATAGCTCCCCTTTTCATAGAAAAGTCGAGCTAAAAAGTGGACTGGTACGAAAAACTGATCCAAGATTCGAAGTCGATAAAGGGCCTTAATTTTTAAAACAAATCCCTGACAGAGTTACCTTCTCTTGCCTACAGATGGGGGTAATGATGTAAACAAGCATTCAAAGTTTCAAAGCAATATCTCAAAGGGTTTGGGCAATAAGTGGATTTTACCCATATTCAATGTATTTTCTAAGTAAAAAAGGGGCATAATTCTGTTCAAAACCTTGACAGAGTTATGTCCTCTTGTCTGTTGATGTAGGTCATGATGGTAAACAAGTATGGTAAGTTTCAAAGCAATACCTCCAATGGTTTTGAAATAAAGTGAGGTGGTACGAAAAACTTAACCAAGCTCAATACACTTTCTAAGTCAAACTAGATGGGTGTTCAGTAGAACACTTTTGTCGCCCTCTTACGCTTTGTCAGTATAACCAATAATTTAGTGACAAAATCTAAGTACAACAAGAGGGCCAAGATGGCCCTATATCGCTCACCTTGGTACAAGTCCACTTGCCTGGTGGAAGATCACTAGATAATGTTATATACCAAATAAGTTTTCCTATATACGCCTTTGTAAAACAAATGATCCCCCTCCCCCGGGCAAGGTCAATTTTGACCCCAGGGGCATAATTTGAACAAACTTTGAACAGGTCTATGCTACATGCCAAATATCTAAGCTCTAGGCCTTGTGGTTTCAGAGAAAAAGATTTTTAAAGTTTTCCCTATATAAGCCTATGT
Organism: Saxidomus purpurata; assembly: GCA_022818135.1. Taxonomy (NCBI): domain Eukaryota; kingdom Metazoa; phylum Mollusca; class Bivalvia; order Venerida; family Veneridae; genus Saxidomus; species Saxidomus purpurata. The sequence goes on from JAFMSR010000012.1 coordinate 32,749,847, forward strand.
AAAACTAAGTGACCCCCGGTGCGGGGTCAATTTTGACCCAGAGGTCATAATTTGAACAATCTTGGTAGAGGTCCACTAGTCAATGCTACATGCCAAATATCTAAGCTCTAGGCCTTGTGGTTTCAAAGAAGAAGATTTTTAAAGTTTTTACTATATAAGCCTATGTAAAACTAAGTGACCCCCGGTGCAGGGTCAATTTTGATCCGAGGGTCATAATTTGAACAATCTTCGAAGAGGTTCACTAGCCAATGCTACATGCCAAATATCTAAGCTCTAGGCCTTTTGCTTTCAGAGAAGAAGATTTTTAAAGTTTTTACTATATAAGCCTATGTAAAACTAAGTGACCCCCGGGCAAGGTCAATTTTGATCCGGGGCTCATAATTTGAACAATCTTGGTAGAGGTCCACTAGCCAATGCTACATGCCAAATATCTAAGCTCTAGGCCTTGTGGTTTCAGAGAAGAAGATTTTTTAAGTTTTTCCTATATATTCCTATGCAAAACTAAGTGACCCCCGGGGCGGGGTCAATTTTGACCCGGGGCTCATAATTTGAACAATATTGGTAGAGGTCAACTAGCCAATGCTACCTGCCAAATATCTAAGCTCTAGGCCTTGTGGTTTCAGAGAAGAAGATTTTTTAAGTTTTTCCTATATATTCCTATGCAAAACTAAGTGACCCCCGGTGCGGGGTCAATTTTGACCCGGGGGTCATAATTTGAACAATCTTGGTAGAGGTCTACTAGACAATGCTACATGCCAAATATCTTAGCTCTAGGCCTTGTGGTTTCAGAGAAGAAGATTTTAAAGTTTTCCCTATATATTCCTATGCAAAAACTAAGGGCCCACCCGCGCGGGGTCAATTTTTGACCCAGGGGTCATAATTTGAACAATCTTGGTAGAGGTCCACTAGACAATGCTACATGCCAAATATCTAAGCTCTAGGCCTTGTGGTTTCAGAGAAGAAGATTTTTAAACTTTTTCATATTTTTTGCCATAGCAACCAGAGTTCTGCATGGAATGGAATTCTTTGAACAATTTTGGTAGAGCTTCATGTAAGGAACATTCCTGCATAGTTTTATCAACATTGGCCTAGAGGTTTCAGAGGAGATGTCATTTGAATCAAAATGTTGACGGACGACGGACGACGGACAATCATCGATCAGAAAAGCTCACCCTGGCGTAGCCAGGTGAGCTAAAAACCATCATATCAGTCATGAAATACAAAGTCTGATAACTGTCAATGTAAGCCGCCATTTTGATCATGAAATGTAGGTCAACTTCATGCTACCGGTGTAATGGTAAAAATCGTAAAAGTATGGGCAGCCATATCCTGCATTAACTTCAGCTTACATTGAACATGCCTTTACTGTCACATGAGTAACATATTTATATTTAAATGGTTTTGTTTATCAATGAAAAGTTAGATTTATCAAGAAAACATGTAACATCCCTGAAAAAAGTCATATTTCACCAAACTGTTAATTTTGTTCACAGTGAAAGCACATAACATGTTTATTCACAGTGTGGTCACTTAAACATGTATGTTCACAGAGTAAGTACTTATAAATACATGTCATTTCCTTGAAAAACATATTTAATGTGTTTTCAGTGACCACAACATCACATTTACTTAATTAACTATTGTAATATAAAAAACTTCTAGATGTGAGACGAGACAGTTTGGGCGAACCATACTTCTATTTTTTCCCGCCATTATCAGTTGTCATGGTGTCACATGACTTTTATGAAAAGATGTGTGACGTCAGTAAAAGCTGCCAAGCTTATTTTGGATATAAAATATATGTTTTGCAAGGAAATTGGCCAGATTGGACCAAGATGGGTAGATTTAAGCAAAAAAGTGGTAGTTTGAGAGGCACACATAAAAATATTCATCGCATATTTTTTCACTTTAGCAGAAAATACATTTTTACTGTAGAGAAACTGAAGTTAATAAAGCGTGAAAATATTAACAGTCGACAGATGGCGCTGTGATGAAAATATCGAGAGATTTACATTTGCACCGGTACTTTGGGACCACCGGTACCGTGGGGTTTCAGTATATAGGAGAAGTGGGTGGGGTACAAAAGGCATTGCATTCCTTGTGTTTATATAATATTATAGAGAGGGGTGATTTTTTTCGCAAGATACTGTGGTGATTGGGCCGTTTCGGTAGATAGAGACCGTTTCGGTAATTGTCATGTGCAGTGCATGCTGGGTGTCTTGGGAATGGGAGCAGCCATGGCGGCTGCAGAAGTGATACGCTGTAGGACATCTTCATTAATCTACCGCACTGAATAGTTAGTCGGTACTGGTAAGTGTCCCTATATTCCGGCTTGGTTAATCATCGTAGTACCAGAGAACTATAATGGTGGCAAGCGGTTAAATTTGGCGTTATTTTGGTCTCCGAACGCAGGTCGGTTGGCCCTAATTCCTGAAAAGCAATTTTGTGTCGGAGGTGAAATACACTCTCTGAGACTGGTTACTTGGCCGGAATTATTAATGCTACCATCCCTCCAGCCAGTATCGACATCGATGATTCTGCATTTCGTTGTATTGTTTGATGCAGCGAATTTATGTTTGCGGAAGGTGCACGTTAGTACAGGCGTTGCTCATCTCGCCGTACTTCCGCCACGGATTGTAGTAGCTTTCAGACGAACTAATTTCGGACGTTCATCTATCCCTTCCAAAAAACACTTGTTCATCAAGTGAATGGAAGAGGGATAAGGCAGACAGCATTCGTCCATTGCCATCATTAGTCCGTCTGCACCGGTAGACAAAATTTGAAAGTAATATAAAAGGAAAATTTTGAATGAAAGTGTTTAAACAATTTTGATTTAGTGTTAGAGTATTTACTTTTGGCAATTTTTTTTTTTTTTTTTTTTTTTTTTTTTGGCAACTCCTGAAGATGACACCACAGTGTTGAAGATTCCAGGTAAGTCGAACACAACTGAAACAGGATCCTGAGTTCTTGTCAGCTCCCGCAACAATGATGCTATTAATTTTGCAGACCAGGAGCAGTTGTAAGTGATACCTGATGCGAAAGAATGTCTAGCCAAGGCAGTGGTGCCCTTAGCTTAGTGTCTTGCCGGACGATGTGTCGGCAAAGCCTGTTAAGCTCACAAGAGGTGGCATCAGCAAGAGTAAGGCTAGACTGAGCTTGAAGACCATAAGGTTTATGCGGGTGGGACTCAGCCGCATAAGTAACCTCAACCATAGGAAGGTGAGTCCTTAGTTAACAGGACAATTGCAGAAGACCCTGCTACAAGGAATGGGGGTTGGGGAGACCAACCCTCGACTAAAGAAACCGGCTGAGGAGGTCGAGTTCAATAGCAGCAAGGTGTTGTATCATCTCACCTTGGCTCAAACAGGACGGTCAGGAAACCCTCTGTTGGTACAACTCAACAATCTGATTGCAGATTCAACTGAGAAAATTGCAGCAGATGAGGACGTTTAACAGACATAGGTAAGTCCTGCAGCACTCACCGAGGGTAAGGCTGATATGGCTGGCAAGGATACACAAGAAAGAGTCTTGGTGTGTCAGCTTAGGTCAGCATTTCGGATTACCATGAATGTTTGGGGTAGGGGACAAACCTGTGGTAGCTGTAACAGTACTGCTGGTTAGGTTACACTTAACTGGAATAGGGTGTACTCGGTCTTGAAAGGTTTACCCCCATAGTTCTGGAACACAGAGTTTTTTGGTGTGGGGAGGGAGATGAAGATGGAAGGGTTTGAAGTGGGTCCTATTTAGTTGAAGTTTAGCAGGTGCATATTCTTCCAAGAGGAGATAGTCTTCCTGGGTTGCAAGGTGGGTCAAAACACCTTGCCATGTCTGACGCAGACATTGAGGTTGTACAGAATTTGGCTACAGCTGAAATCTGTTAGATGTGGAACGTTTCATGGTTTGATCAACTACCATCGAAACTTCATTTAGGCTTGATTAGCCTTTGTACGCAGTGACGGGTGAAACAAGTAGCTATTGGAAGACCAAAGAGCAGATAGGCTATTGTGAGACACACAAAGAATTGTTAGTTATGGTGCGCTTCACCAAGCTGTACAGGCATTACCTGCTTGGTAAGCCCTTTGTTGTCAGAACTGACCACTCAAGTCTGACGTGGTTGATGAGACTCCGGGAGTCTCAGGGGCAGCTGGCTCGTTTGCTGGAAGAGTTGTCCAAGTACAACATCGTTCTACAGCATCGGAGAGGTTGCGAGCACGGGAATGCAGATGCTTTGTCCAGGGAGGGACAGTGCATTGCATTTGGTGCAGGGATGCAACCCGAGGAGTTGTCATTAGGCAGTGGTAGGTACTGTGTGAAAGCCAATTACTGGGGGGTTTTCTGGAAGCAGATGAGGCCATACCTTCAGCCCAAAGGGGACACCAGTGGAGACCAGGTTAACGTGACCTTGGGTTTGTGTCCCGGTCTGGGGGCGGTGGGGACATCTGCAGGTCACAGTATGGGGTCCATCATCACAGTGACGACAGTGGCAAGACGGGGATGACATGAGGGGCAGATCCAGAGGCAGAGGAAAGTGCAGTGGACAGCAGCGGCCAAGGGAGCAATGTCTTGTGTCTAAGAGCGAAAAGTAGTAGCTACCAGAGTGCATGTGTCACTAGGCACTACGGTTGTTTGACAAAAGGCAGCGCAGATGTCTTAGTCTGAGAAGGAAGACGCCACGTCTACACTTCTCAAGCCTTTAAACGGTGTCGCTGAACTACTGTTTGAAGTATTGCTATGGAGAGGTATGTTTGCTGAACTTCCTTTGGATACAGCTAGGCGCAATGCAGAGGGTGGTTCCATGACATACTGGTATGAGATATAGCAGTTTACCACAGCCAAATCCTCCAGATGGATCTATGGGGTCCAGCCTCAAAGATAAAGTGGGGTGGGGGAGTGTGGTGATTTGGCCGTTTTGGTAGATCAAGACCGTTTCGGTAATTGTCATGCGCAGTGCATGCTGGGTGTCTTGGGAATGGGAGCAGCCATGGCGGCTGCAGAAGTGATACGCTGTAGGACATCTTCATTATTCTACCGCATTGAATAGTTAGTCGGTACTGGTAAGTGTCCCTATATTCCGGCTTGGTTAATCATCGTAGTACCAGAGTACTATAATACATTGATCAATTTTATCTTTTTTGACAAAATATCAACTTCCTCACTTAAATATTTTGACTACGGTATGAGACCAGTTTCCGACAAAAAATTGAGGTTTTCTGTATATTTTTTCTTATGTGTTTCTTGTAAACAAAACTCATCTTCAAATTTACAAACGTCAGTTTATCTTCTTTTCAATGATGTAAACAAGACCAGTGTCTTTTGCGCATGCGTACCAAAATTGGGGCCCCGAAAGGACAGCCTAATTAATGTTAATAACTTAAGGTACAGGACCAGTTTCCGACATAATTTTATCCTGAACAGTTTTGGAATCATAAATTATTTAAATCTATGAGAACTTTTATTCTCTAAAATGTAAATTCCTTTCCCTATTTTTCCGACGCTCGTAATGAGTGTCTGTCTATTATCCGTTCCATGCCGCTCCATTTCGTACATCACTGTATTATCATTTCACAACACTTGAACTGTGCGATATTTTGCAAGCAATTTCAGTGACGGATGTATAATGAATAATTTCTCTGAAAGTACTTATCTTTAGAAAATGAAATTTTGTTCGCTGCTTGTTTGGATGCTGCTGTTCGGAACTATATAGTACTCCCATTCTGAAGAGTTACGCGAAAGCTATGATAACGAGTAGTCGGAAACTGGTATGATTCGGAAACTGGTCTCATGCCAGTACGGATTTATCAATGCAGTGCTACAGTGTATTATGTTGGTTAAATCCAAAGTCACTATGACACCTTTTTCTTGAAGCATATGTGGCCAAAAATACACATAATAGCGGGAAAGCCCCGTCGGCAAAGCCGACGGGGCGTTTCCGCCCTATAAGTAATGCGTATAACACGTATAAAGCATGTCAGTAAGTAGCAAGTTAAAAAATCCTATTTTTCCAATATACTTCTACATATACCATCAGTTTTTGAAAAGTGAAGCCTTTTCGGAAGTTGATAATGGGCAGCGCCATGATGATGCATTGTGGGCAAAAATAACGCCGCAGTGAATGTGCGTTAAGTAACGGAATGGTTGAAAATAAATTAACGATTAAATGTCCATAACGGTGTTTTTTGTTTTGCACAAATTTAGTTTGCAAAAATTACAAAAGTGTTATTAACACCTTAATTCAAGAGAATTGCCGCAAAAACATGCAAGTACAAATAAAAGTAACTTCAAAAACTCATCACTGACTTCCGTTATTTTTATCTCTATAGTGACGTCACAGATGTCTGACGATTCGTCCCAATTACGTTTCGATACAGAAATACGAACAATTTGCATCTATAACTGTTACTTCTGTATAATGCATCAAGCATTATTCTCAAAGCTGTATAAGGATTATGCAGCCTCTGCTTGACTGGCTGATTTTCAATTCATGCAAAAGACTGGGTACACAGTAAATGAAAGATTAAGACACAAGTCATTTGCTTAAAGCACCATTTATAAAATGTTAGGATCATTTTTTTAAAAATTAAGTTGATGTTTGTTTAATTGAACCACAGGTACTTGACACACATACCTTTTTGACATCTATGCTATTTCATTATGTAATAGGCATATCTGTCAGTGTCTTCCCTGTTTTTCTTTCAAGAATATTAATTTTAGAAAATTATGATATACATGTATGTGTTGTGTGCACAACTGCACATGCATATAAGTATGCATCATCGTGGTCTTTGATCTTCTGGTTGTCAATCTTTTTAAGAACAAAGGAGTTCCATCATTCATGAAGATCATTTAAAAGAGTTCAGACTGTTATTTACAATTAAATTTACGTTCAAAGTTGTTTTGAAAGACTTCAAATTTAAATAATATATATGTTTCTACTCAAACATATTCACGTAAGCAAAAACTCCCATCAGATGGGGTTATACATAAATGGAGACAACTGACATGTCAGAGTTCTTAAGGAATGAATGCAGGACGGTAAAAAAATTCTATAGAATACATGCAGATTTTACCTGTGATACATGTAATGTGATTGAAATACTCAAATTATGCCAGAGGTCTCACTTGCCAACTGGATACCTTAATTCATGAATTGTCTAGTTAAAATGCTCAAGATGTCAACGTGTCATGGGGTTTGAAAGTCTATTCTAAAAGGTCGACTATATATTTTAGAAGCTATTTCCGATCCATTGCCTTGTTGTGACTTTCTGGTTGGCAAAACATGGATCATCGGTACGGTCAAATGAAAAAGTCACAGCTTCTCTCAAGTCTATCAAAATCTGTCATATTTAAGGGCTTTTCCGCTTGTTAGGCAGTGCCTAATTTCATATTATAAAGTCTTACTTTGATAGTCCTGTCCAAGGTCTGTCAAATACTATTTGAAAGACCTTGTCCTGTCACACAATATTTGGAAAACGCCGGAAACGTCAGCAAGTCTTCTTGCGCATGTGTACGAATACTGTACGAATGGCTAACTGTGATTTTAAGTTTAAACGTCAACTACCACTATATTATCTCAACGCAGGAATGAGACGCCTAAATACATTTCCATAGTCGTACATTTTAATAAGGGTTTCTCCCGGTGCGACTACTTAAAATCTGACCGAAAGCTGAAATGAACTTTATGTTGTAGAATCAACCTAGTCCCGTATTAAAATAACAAAATTTATACATGTGATCCAATACTCTATGCTAGTGATTTTAAGCTGTAGGTCACCCATCCCATTTTTTGTGGCAGTTTTAGTGGTCACCAACCAAATATTTTGAGTCAAATTTATATCCAAATTTTTCTCTTCTGCATATTTCATTTGTGATCTGTCATCCAGCGCTTAATTCAAAATATGTCTTTTTACCTGTATGCATCCACTTGCTTTCAGCCAATCAGCAATCAAAAACATATTGCAGGTCTGCATGTTGAGAGCATGTTCCCTAGACAACTGCTACCGGTTTTCATAAATTTAGGCTTCTTATACCAGCAGCCACACTGCCATCTGCACTACGCACAACACAGTAGTTATATTGTTTTCACTGTACTAATAATCTTTAATCTAGGTCAGAATCACTGTCATCTACACTCATGTAAACAGACTGATAATTATTGTCACCGGCACATAAAATTCTGGTACTGGAATGGTTATTGTTATCACCGTACTGGTAATGTTTATCACCGTCATCTACATTCATGTAACCACACTGATTATTGTTGTCACCGGAACCGAAAATCATGGTACGGGTACAGTATAGTTATTGTTATCACCAGACTGGCTATGTTTATCACCGCCATCAACATTCATGAAACCAGACTCATTATTGTTGTCAATGGCATCTAAAATCATAGTTCAGGTATGGTTATTGTTAACACCGTACTGGTAATATTAATCACCATCATCTACATTCATGTAACTTGACCAATTGTTTTTGTCACTTAATTGCACCTAAAATCGCAATACGGATACGGTTATTGTTATCACCGAGCTGGTTATGATTACCACCGTCATCTACATTCATGTAACCAGACTCCTTATTGTTGTCAATGGCACCTAAAATCATAGTTCAGGTACAGTTATTGTTATCATGGGACTGGTATTGTTTATCACTGTCATCTACATTCATGTAACCACACTGATTATTGTTGTCAATGGCACCTAAAATCATGGTTCTGGCTTCCAAAACTCTAAATGTCGTTATTTTAATATTTTGTTTTTTCGTCAGCTGCGGCTCTCTGTCAAGCATATAAACCGGGTACGCTGAAGTTGTTTTAGCTACTAAAATTATAATTCAGGTACGGTTATTGTTATCACTGGACTGGTAATATTAATCACCGTCATCTACATTCATGTAACTAGACCGATTCTTTTTGTCAACGGCACCTAAAATCGTGATTCGGGTACGGTTATTGTTATCACCGGACTGGTAATGTTTATCACCATCATCTACATACATTTAACCAGACTGATTCTTTTTGTCACCGGCACTTAAAATTGTGGTATGGGTATGGTTATTGTTATCATTGGCCTGGTTATGTTTATCACCGCCATCTACATTCATGTAACCACACTGATGGTTTTTGTCACTTGCACCTAAAATCGCGATACAGATACAGTTATTGTTATCACCGGACTGGTAATGTTTATCACCGTCATCTACATTCATGTAACCAGACTAATTGTTTTTGTCACTTGCACCTAAAATCGCGATACGGATACGGTAATTGTTATCACCGAGCTGGTTATATACAGTTATTGGTTTAAGTTATAACCACCGTCAATAATCCTGCAAGTGGAACACTTATGTTTATCACCGCCATCTTCACTGATGTTATCTGACTAGTTATTGTTATCACCATCATCTACAATTATTCTTCTGCACTGGTTATTACTATCACCATTGCCAGAAAGTAAGGTACTGGGATGGTTATTGTTAAGACATCAAACTTTTTAATGTAAACTGTAATTCAGAAATGAAAACATTCTTCATAATCTTTTTCAGCAATGAATAGCTCAAGAAACTGGTCAAAAGTTGAGAAAAGGGTATATTTTATATATATTAAGAACCATGTGTACTTTAAGTGTAATGAAATATCTTAACAAGAGCACCGCAAAGCGCAGCAATATACGCCCGAAGTGTTGTATCAGAGAATGGGAGCAAAATTTATAGGCTGTTGAAGCCCAACTGACAGGAACAAGAATAAAAAATTGAAGTTATATAAAAAAATCTAAGTCCCCAACCAGAAAATCCTAACCAGGTACAAAAATGTCAAAAAACACCAAAAAATTGGAGGTACCATTCATGTTGTACCACAGAAAAGTGGTCTCGGTTTTTCCGTACTGCCAATAATAAAAAAGTTACAAAATATGCTATTGATAGTAACATAAAAAGGAAGTAATTCAATAAAAAAACTAAGCAAACAAAATAGGATCTCCCAAGTAAAAACAAGAGCAGTGTAATCAAGAGCAAATGCAGAGCAATATCCACACAGTTATATGACGCTTGAACCCTAAGTGTGACCTTGACCTTGAAGTGAGCAATCCAGAACATGGCTTCTGCACATCGTCTCAATGTGGTAAACAATTGTGTCAGGTTTCTTTGAAATCCTTCACGGGGTTCAAGAGTTACAGAGCGGAAGGGAAAAAAAGTCATATGACCTTTGAACCCCTAAGTTTGACCTTGACCTTGAAGCGAGCCATCCAGAACATTGCTTCTGCACGTCGTCTCAGTCTGGTTAACATTTGTGTCAGGTTTCTTCGAAATCCTTCAAGGGGTTCAAGAGTTACAGAGCGGAAGGGAAACAAAATCATATGACCTTTGACCCCTGAGTATGACCTTGACCTTGAATCCAGCCATCCAGAACATTGCTTCTGCACGTCGTCTCAGTCTGGTTAACATTTGTGTCAGGTTTCTTCGAAATCCTTCAAGGGGTTCAAGAGTTACAGAGCAGAAGGGAAACAAAATCATATGACCTTTGACCCCTGAGTATGACCTTGACCTTGAATCTAGCCATCCGGAACATTGCTTCTGCACGTCATCTCAGTCTGGTTAACATTTGTGTCAGGTTTCTTGAAATCCTTCAAGGGGTTCAAGAGTTACAGAGCGGAAGGGAAACAAAATCATATGACCTTTGACCGCTAAGTATGACCTTGACCTTGAATCCAGCCATTCGGAACATTGCTTCTGCACGTCGTCTCAGTCTGGTTAACATTTGTGTCAGGTTTCTTCGAAATCCTTCAAGGGGTTCAAGAGTGACAGAGCGGAAGGGAAACAAAATCATATGACCTTTGACTGCTAAGTTTGACCTTGACCTTGAATCAAGCCATCCTGAACATTGCTTCTCCACGTCGTCTCAGTCTGGTTAACATTTGTGTCAGGTTTCTTCGAAATCCTTCAAGGGGTTCAAGAGTTACAGAGCGGAAGGGAAACAAAATCATATGACCTTTGACCGCTAAGTATGACCTTGACCTTGAATCCAGCCATCCGGAACATTGCTTCTGCACGTCATCTCAGTCTGGTTAACATTTGTGTCAGGTTTGTTCGAAATCCTTCAAGGGGTTCAAGAGTTACAGAGCGGAAGGGAAACAAAATCATATGACCTTTGACCGCTAAGTTTGACCTTGACCTTGAATCCAGCCATCCGGAACATTGCTTCTGCACGTCGTCTCAGTCTGGTTAACATATGTGTTAGGTTTCTTCAAAATCCTTTAAAGGGTTCAACAGTTAGAGAGCGGAAGGGAAATTGCTAACGGACAGACGGCGTATAAAAAACGTTGCGTTTTTAAATGTACTGAGCATATTTACAAACTTAGATACTCAGATTCAACAACAATATAATTACAGCACATATACGTATTCTGTTAACCCTTTCAAATCCCTCATATCTTCCTGTTTCAATATCAAAGTTATGCTTTGTGTGCATTCTGATCAGCATTCTGTGTAAATCATTTTTTTTTCAGTCTTTCATTTAAAGGTGGAAGACCACAAGACGATGTTACATACCGGATAGGATTGAAGAGGTCTCTTATTGATTTCAAGACATCTCTAATTGTTTTATAGCTCGCTACGAATTAATTTATAGAGGTCTTAAATTCAATTACAGACCTCTCCAAATCATGCCAAATCTACATATACTAAAGTATTTGAAGAGGTCTTTAAATAATTGGAGAGCTCTGTAAAATATTTGGAGAGGTCTAAAAATCAAATTGGAGACCTCTTTAATTGTTTTACGGCACGCAAGAAATGAGTTGATGATATCAAAAACTGATTTAGAGAGGTCTGTAATTGAATTGTACCGCGCTTCAATATTGTTAATCACAATCCATTAACAACCTTTAAATAGAGAGCTTTCAAATAAAACAATTGAAGCGCAGTACAATTCAATAACAGACCTCTCAAAAACACTTTTTGATATCATTAATTTATTTCTTGCGTGCTGTAAAACAATAATAGAGGTCTCCAGTTCAAATGGAGACCTCTTCAATTGAATTATAGATGTCTCCAAATCAATGGATTTAAACCGCGCTACAAATTTTGATGTCTTTAATTGATTTATAGACATCTCCAAATATTTTACAGAGCTCTCCAAATATTTAAAGACCTCTGCAAATAATTGAGTATATGTAGATTTGGCATGAATTCAAGATATCTAAAATTGAATTTCACCACACTCAAATTGATTTAGAGAGGTCTCTATTTGAATTGCAGACCTCTTCTTTAATTAATTTTGTAGCGAGCTTTAAAACAATTAGAGAGGTCTTCAAATCAATTAGAGACCTCTTCAATTCAATTACAGAGCTCTTAAAAACAGCTGAAATACACCTTAATTTTTGATATCACTTATTAAATTGTAGAGGTCTTCAATTCATTTATTGCGCGCTTTAAATCAAATTTTGATATCATTAATTGAATTAGAGAGCTCTCAAAATATTTAAAGACGACCTCTTCAAATATTTGAGTATATGTAGATTTGGCGTTCCATACAACATATATCTGTTATTATACGAGGTATCAAATCACTAATATAGTCAGGGACATCATTTTGGAATTATTTGTAATTTATTACTCCTGCATGATAGAAACAGCGATTTTCAAACGTAAGCCACTGAAGGGTTTTAAAGAGATCTGCAGATGGTGTTCTGACTGGTTTACATGTATTACCTTCACTGTTCACTTCTGGAGATTTGTAATTTTTGAGATGTGCGATTGCTTATTTTTACCCCAAATAATGCTGCTGCGTAGTCAAAAGTTGACATAATATATGAATTGTAAAACATAGATTTCATAGTGTCATCTAAATAAAAGAGAATGTGTTAAAAAAAATGAATTAAGCCTTTTGCAAACTCTTTCTACTTGCAAGTTCCACTTGAGATTTTTCAGAGAAGTTTTGACTGCATACATTATTAATGTGCACATTATTTATACATCCATTTAGGTCACATGATTTCTTCGTTTTAAGGGGATGTATCGCCATATTATTTATGCTTTCCTTCTATGTCTGTATTTGATTTACTCCCAGTGTAAAGAGTTGAGTCAGCATATAAGTCGATTGCGGACTTTTTTATTTCTGAATTTATGTCATTCGTATAGATTATGAACATTATCGGTTCTAAAATGGATCCATGGGGAACACCACACTCTATTATTTTCTTAGAAGATTTAATATTTCCGGCATTCACTATTTGTACTGTATTATCTAAGTATGATTTAACGATATTAAGTGTACCTTCAGTAAAATGATAATTTTAATTTATGAAGAAGCATTTGATGGTCTACAAGATGAAAGGCTTTCCTAAGATCCAGAAATATTGCATCAATGAAATTGTCTATGTCAATTTCTTTATACCAGTCATCAAGAAGGCAACTAAGGGCCGTTTGACATGAATGATGTTGATGAAAGCCTACTTGAAACCAAGATGTAATATATTTGTCTCAGTTAAATAATCCATCAGGAAATATTCCAAATCTAAGAATATTATCAATTATTGCTGTAATTGGCAAAACAAGGTGATCACACCAATATTTCAATATTTGAGGACCTACACCGTCAAGTCCCCTTGCTTTAGAGCAATCTAACTTTAACTTTTCTATGCGAGTTTTAACCTCAAAAGGAGTGATAGGTTGGACATCGAAACTTTTATGTTTTAGTTGGCGCTCTAAGTATACTTTTGTATCATTATACCCCCACAAAACGAAGTGGGGGGAGGGGGGGTATATAGGAGTGAGCTTGTCGGTTTGACAGTTTGTCGGTCAGTCTGTTGCTTTTCATGGTTTTCGGATGATAACTCATGAACGACTTTACCCTTTTGAATAACTTTTGGTACACATGTGCAACTTCATGAAATACAGGTCAAGTTCAACTTTGGGGTCAGTAGGTCAAATGTCAAGGTCACAGTGACTCTGAACTGTAAAACAGTTTCCGGATGATAACTCCTGAAAGGCTTGACTGATTTAAATAATTTTTGGTACACACATGCAACTTTATGAAATACAGGTCAAGTTCGACTTTGGGGTCAGTAGGTCAAAGGTCAAGGTCACAGTGACTCTGAACTGTAAAACAGTTTCCAGATGATAACTCATGAAAGGCTTGACCGATTTAAATAATTTTCGGTACACGCTGTAACATCATGAAATACAGGTCAAGTTCGACTTTGGGGTGAGTAGGTCAAAGGTCAAGGTCACAGTGACTGAACTGTAATGTAAAACAGTTTCCGGATGATAACTCTAGAAAGGCTTGACCGATTTAAAAAAATTTCGGTACACAGCTGTAACATCATGAAATACAGGTCAAGTTCGACTTTGGGGTCAGTAGGTCAAAGGTCAAGGTCTCATTTACACAAGTTATTGTATAATAACTCAACTCTATGTCCTTGTGGCCATTCCTTTCTTATGGTTGCCATATTTCTGTGACAAAGCTGTATTGTGGGGGTATAATTTGTCACTCTTGTGACAGTTCTAGTTGAAATTATTTTCATTGAAATTATTTTGCTGGATAATGTATACATACAGTAATGAAGTGATTATTCAACGCATCTATGATATTTTGTTCTCCTTGTATCTCATTGTCATCAATTATTAGTAATTTATTACTGACTTTGGAAGAGTTACTTGTTCATTATAAGTATTGCCTATTACTTCATGCAAATATTTCCACAAAAGCTTAGAACTTTTATTTTCTTTTACAGCCTGATTATGGTATTATGGTCCTTTTTAGCATTTCATATTAGATTTTTACCTTATGTCGCATTACTTTATACTGATTCAAATATTTTGTCTTGTTTATTTTGTCTCTCACTTTAATCACGTCCTTTATTTCTTGTGTAAACCAGTTTGGCTGTGAAAAGCGTTTTACTCTTTTTTGTTGAAACGGCGCATGCTTTTGTAAAATATCATTCAGAATATCATAAAACATTGTTAGTGATATATTTGGATCATGAATCGTTTCGACATTATATATATTTGAATTAGCAAGATCTGTCTTAAATAATGTCAAATGAAATTTATTAAATGACCTATATGTGATGGTTTTGATTGTATTGTCAAGGGTGTTTTTATATCGAGAGCTTCTGGTAAAACAAACAGGATAGTGGTCACTTATTGCGAAAGATGGGATAAAGACCTCAGTTATTATATATGCCATACTGGATTATAAATGATCGATTATAGTGGAACTTTTTTGTGAGATTCGAGTAGGACAGTCTTCCAACTGTGTCATACCATATTGCTGAACTATGCGGAAAAAAAAGTAATCAATGGAGGCGGTTGAGTATGCAGTCTCTTTTTAGATCGGCAGTTACAACATTTATCATTGAAGCGATCACGTGATCAATGCTGTCGTTTTCGCATGAAGTCAAATCTTAAGATTTTCCTTAAACTTAACAATTTTCTTAAGAAGATAATTTGAAAATGACAGTGTGCATTGCAGCATGTTGAAAATTTGACTTTCTAAATTGATGATGAAATTACACACAATTATTCACTTTTGAGCGAATTATAATAATTAAAAGTTTTGGACTTAAGTTAAAATACTTAAGAAATCACTTAAGATGCTACTGGAATACAACTCATGGAACTGTAAAATTTACATACAAACCCTGTGATATTTGAGGAAAAAGGCGTTTCAAACTTGGTTTTGTTATATTTAGTAGAAATACATTTTAGTAAATAAAATGGATGAACAGGACAAAACGTGATTTTGACCGGACTCATATACTCAGATATCATCTTTGAGCCACTTGCTGTGGCCACTTCGAGAGCTTTGATTTCAGCAGCCAACTCGTCAGACCACCTTGCTTTTGGAATCCCTGACAATCTGAACCACCAGAAGCTTTCCTGCAAAGTAGTTCCTAAGCTTAAACTTCGGCAAAAGGACTAGAAGTACAAACGTAAACCTTCGCAATATGAACGTGAAAATATTCTCGTGTACCATCTTGCTGAAATTTTGTTCATGCTGAAATGAATTTGACGGAACCAAAAGTTAGTACTGAAGTAATAGCAATGTGCTGAATGGTCACTCTTCTATCACTTATTACCATACATGTACAGCATCGATGGATTCCCGTAGTTGCACCATTACAAGACGACCAAACCCGGACATTCAGAACCGAACTTCCATGTTCTTTACCAGCCGACTTGAAGTTGAATATGGATAGTCATTATTATTATATAATTATATACTGGTTCTTCCCTCTACTTCATTTCACCAATAACAGTCACGATTTCATGTACCCAGTAAATATTGGAAAAATATAAACGGACAATCCTCGTTTTCATGTACCCTTGTACTTGATTCTATTGCATGCATAAACTAGTGATGTGGTTTCGACCATGAAGCTACTTGTGTACAAATTTAGACACACGACTTACTTTGTAACAGACAGTAGAAGGGAGACATATTTAGCCAATACGGAAAGCTATTGCTGCACCTTGCTGCAACCAAACATGAACTAAATAGTCTTAGTATAAGGTTACATAATAAACAATTCTGTGAAATTATATTGAACTCTACTGTTTATTGATATAAATATTTGTTTCTGTAGAGCTCTGGTTTGTGTCTTGAAAAAACGGAAAACAAGTGACTTCTCAAACAAAACCAATACTGTACCAAAGTGCAATATTCCAACTCTTTGTTGGGAAGCCATAGACCATGTTGCACAAAATGTTCTGCTCCTTTGGGTTCAGAGAATTGCTGGAGTTGTGCTGCTTTGTATCTTTGAGACCACAAACAGAACATCTATGCAGTTTCATAAACAGTCATTCTGTGGTTTCAATTTTGTTTGAAGTAAAATGTGGATGGGGTGAGTGCATGCTAGATAGTAACTGGTCACAATAGCTCAACTTGACCATATTTGCTCAGGTGAGCTAAATACTCCCCCCGTAGCTTAACAAACATCTTCCATTGGTGATAATAAGGGCAAACAGCAATTTGTGTATCTTTATCCAAATGTTGTAGTGAAAGAGGATAACATAAAACAAGAAACACCGTATTGTATACATCATTTATTCAACAAGTAATAATAAACCTGATGCCTCTAAACATCAACTTGCAGGACCAACACAGTGTACTTATATTTTTGTAATACGGAATTAAACAATGATAGTCTATCAAACTGATAGACACTGTTGCAAACAGTTAAATTATAAACATTTTCTGTTAAAAGATTTTACCATCTTGATGTATATGTATAAACATGGAAACAATTATAACCAGTGGTTCTTCTATGTGTACAAAAATAGCTCATTCCAGCCTCTACTTCGTACATTTAACAAAAGCTGTACATTGTGCTACAAGTAAATACACCGAAATATTACAGATCTACATTGAAGAAAAATTCAAAGCAAGTCTGAACACTCTCATGAAGTTTTTATTATATAAAAATCTGAATGGGTTAAACATTCTGTGCAAATCTTAGATCCTAACCAGTACTTTTTAAAGATGCCAATAGAATCAGTATTTGTGCCAAATATATCAAGATTCTTACCAATGGGTTCAAACATGATTTTTGATGTCCCCACATAGATTTTTTATGGGGGGAACAGTCCTACCATATCAGGGGTTCACTTTTTAAAGAATCCTCATTGGAAGACAGTCATTATGCAAACAAAATAAAACATTCTGATTAAGCCTAGACAAAAAGACATTTTACAGATTACAGTAAACCAACTGATTTTCACACCAATTAATGTTTGTGTTTTGCAGATAGACTGATTCGCAATATTTAAATTAGAGTTTTTAGAAAATTATGAGAAAATATATAGTTAGGATAAATTATTCGCATAGTTTAAAGCTCATGGAAAACTGGCCTCCGCAAATATAGCGAAAATAAATTACATGTGACAATTAGTTGGTTTACAGTACATATTTTTTTATTGTAATAATTAATCCAAGTCTTGCAAGGATCTGTTAATTGAAATTATTCAGAATAGGGCCATCTCAAGATTATCCATGCCAGGTTTCATCCACTTTTCCCCAGAGGTATCAGAGTTGCCATTTGAAGAAATCTCTAACAGCAAATGACACAAAATACAGGAAGATCAAAATAGTTCACCATAAGAACGGTTAGCAAAACTTAACTAACTTACACTAAAATCGAAGTACTTATATCTCGTAAAAACATAATTTTGGTTAGCGCCAGAACAAGTACACTGCATCTATTAAACATCACAACAAAGACTACAGACTTGCAAACCTAACAGCTTGTCAAGTCCTATTGAACTAATGGTGTTAAGTGAAACTACTTCATTACATCATTACCTCTGTAACATGATTCTTTAACACTAAGAAACAAATAAATATGATCACAAAAAAAGTGAAGCTTGCCTTCTGAACATTTACCCTACCAGCTAGATACTAAATAGCTGCATCTAGATGCTAAAATTGAGACAAAATTTTGAATAAAATCTAATGATGGTGACCACCACCAGAATTTAGTTATCAGAGTTCCTACTATATGTACATGTACTATGAACATATTCTCCACATGCTTGTTTAGTCATTCCTGAACCAGTTGTCAATATGCCTGAACGTTTAGATATTCTTAGGCAGTATGAAAATATGTTAATAAATTTCACAACCATTCTGAAGCAGCCAAAGGAAAAAAATTACAGTTTGGTAGTCAAACTTGCAAGTTAGCAGAAAAAAAAGTAATATTAAAAGACTCACATTTCTTGTAATCAGTTACTTATATGGGAAATCAATTCCGCTGACAAGTGGGCATGTTCAGAGGCATACCTCTCAAAATCATTACTAGCTACTTAGTAATATACACACAATTGTGGCAGTACAAAAATACACCCCGTGAAAAAGGTGTTGAACACAAAATAATTGGCATTCTTTTCATGTGCAAATAAACATTAAAAGAGTATGTCTAATAAAAAGGAATTTTCCGTATATAAACAAGCTGTCAGATGAAATGGGTCTAGGTTAGTACTAAAACATACCAGAATGACCTACAGCTTCTTAAATAAGCTCTAGTGATTAAACACCATAAAATATGGCTTCAAATTAGTCAAAAATGTTAGAACTGCTGAAAATTTCACACTTAACCTTCAGTCAATCTTTTGGCCTTTTTAGTAGTTGATGCACACCTTACTAAACATCTTCTACTAACTCATTAACAGGGTACTTTCTTAACAATGATTTGCACGTATGAAGAATGGCCTAATCATTGGCACCAATATCAAAATGCTCCATTTGGGAATGAAAAGTGTAGAAAAATGTCTGATAAATGAGCTTTCACCTCCCATCATATACAGCAGTCCTTGCTGCCTACAGGTCTTCAAGACACTCAAACAGCAACACAGATACATTGAAAGCATAGGCAACATTGCTATACATGATTTTTGTGAAAAATAAATGGAGTTTTTAACAGAAACTATTAAATGTGATTTTTTTAATCTTTTATACAGGTACACTGGCAAGAGCTTTCATGAAAATTCTAATTGTTCAACATCAGAATGTGTACCGGATATATAAAACTGCTAATCTATTTATGAATCATACAGCTTGGTTACCACAGTTGTTGAACTTCGCTATGTGAAAACAAATGATTAGGTGGAAAAGCAAAGTAAATGCACAAGGTGATCTTTTTAAATAGTAATGGATAAAGAATGATATGGAATACATAGAGACACTGACATGATTGACATTCTGTAACTTTTACTTCACTAGAATATTTTTTTTGTAGGAAGAACTCTAGATCACCTAAATTTAAATGATACTTCACTTGTGTACCATTTTTGCATGATTTGGTGGCACAAACAGTGAGTTTTAAGTTCGATTCTTGTCTATAAATGGGATATTGTTGAAAATGTGTTAATTGTAAACATAACTGTGTAAACTAAATATTATGAAACCAATAGAATTGAGCTGCTATTAAATAAAATTATCACCTGGTCATGATCCATGTTTCTACAAACTGAGGGCAGTTCAAAAATTATAGCATGGAATTTTCCAACTGATTCTTCACAAGAACATATTTATATTTCCTGAGAGGGGTGGGGGAGACAGTGTTCCTCCTTATCTAAGATGCAAGACATTTCAAATGATATAAAACATCACCCTAGAAGACTGAATGCAATTTATTTCAGTGAACAATGACTGTCATCAGTCTTGAACAGTCTAAGTAAGTGTGATTTATTGCAGGTTACAAACTTCTGACCCCACCCACTTCCTGGTAATGTAAATAAACTGTACAGCACTATCTGTAAGAACAGATCTGCAGTATGATCAGATGATGGAATTTTAAATTTTGTTGACATGATTAAGTAAACATGATTATGTAAACATACATAATTATTATCCTGTAAACAGTATCACTAACAGAAACAAATGTAACAATAAGTAAAGAAAACTTGTAGAGGATTTGAAAGAAGGAATTCAATAACAATATCTAAGTTTTTTATACTGTCAGTGACAAGTTCAATGACTATGAAGTTAATGAATAGTTAATTACTGCATTGTTTTTTGTTTTAATATACATATAAACTGTTAAAGTAAATATAGTAGATTCAATTAAACAACTGTTTAGGACCTTCAGTTTTATGCATATCAGGGGTTGTAACTCTTGATAGAACCAAAGGTATCAATATAGTAAGAGTGGCATATCACACAATTAAATCATGAAATACATGTTCATATGAAAGTGAAATTACAGCAAACTATTTCCAGAGTGTATCCTAGATGGACATTTTAATTAATCAGTAAGGATTATACATGTACTGGTAAGATGCTGCAGTGTTTGATTCATACTGACTACGAGTATCCCAACATCCTTCTTTCATATCCTTTACAATGCTCTCTTATATGAAACAAAAGCACAAATTATACAAAAAGAGAAAAGATCTAATGTAAACAAACTATACTAAATTCTACAAATTACCTAAAATATAAATATTCCTAAGCACAGGTTATATACAGTATACTACTTTCACTTCTTTTGTAATGTATGAATAAAACATTGTCTGAACACAGCTTTGACATCATGTGTCTTTTTTTTTTAAATTTGGTTCCAGTTTTGAACATACATTTGTATATGGAAAAAAAAACGATCAGATAAAGCAAGAATACCGGTTTGTAACAAATGCTTACTGCAACCAGTAATGTGAAAGAGTCAAACAGTGAGTAATATCAATTTCACTGTGACAATAACATTAGTTGGGAGTGACGTCAAAACCTACCAATCAACATCAGCACAGTATACTCTCCCTCCTTTAAAGGGGGCATTCAATATCCCTTCTCACAGGACACATACAAATTATTATCTGACCACAAAATGCAACTGCTAAGTAAATGCAAAACAAATTCTTTTCCAGCCATGGATACAGATATCCGTATTTCAACATTTGGTCCCCATTATAAATGGCTACATAAGATAAGAAGGAAACTTGTAAAGCAAAGTAGCTACTGAGATTGCATAATAAAAATGTATGCTTCAATGACATCACTACATGTATACATTTACAAATGTAAGACTGTTGAATAACTTTTATGAAATATACACAGGTTGGGTACTGTGGATAACAAAGTCTACAAGTTGCAGAAGTACTTGCAGGTAAATATTTACTGTTGTTTTTTTACCTGAAAACAAAACTGCCATTATGCAGTCTGCAGGAAAAACGCTTCCTACTTTTGAAATCCTTAATATCGAGCAGAAATACAGTGTATACAAAAGTCATGTAATTTTTAGATACAGTTAAACTTTGTTCGCTCGAACTTTATGGGACCTTCGATTTTAGTTCGAGGGATCGGTAGTTCGAGTCATTGAGGTCCGCCATTCATGGGTTGTTTAAAGTAGAAACTTGAATATGATACGCATTTTTACCCCTGTTTCCCTGAAATAGTACACCAAGTTTGAACCTCAAGACAATTTGTACCAGCATAAAAAATGTTAAAATGGATGAAATTCAGTTAAATTGTCGCATTTGTTTTGACTACCTCCTTTTCGACAAGCTCTTAGCTGGTGGGTCTAAATGCCGATTTACAATACTGGTATACTGGACTTTCTTAAAACAAAAGACATTTCAAAACGTTTCATATCATTGGAAAGCTCATAAAACAAAAACTTTATTCACTATTTCCAATTTTTGTTAGAAGTCAAAATGATAAAATCTCTACTACGTAACTTGCACTTATTTTGTTAATGTTTTTAAAGGCAACATGCCCTTCTGAAAAATCCATCACTCATTAAATATTCTATCCATTTTCGTTAAAAAAAAACCCTTTGATTTATGTCAATCTACTACAAATATATATCAACATTGTAAAAGAAATTTAGATTACCTTTTATTGCACATTTACCGATGTGTTGAACATGTACTGTTTAACAAACACATGATCAAAAGTACAATTGTTTGCCCGATAATTGAGACCGACACCTTTTATTGTTCGAGCAACAGGATTTAAATGACAATGAAATTGATCTGAAGGGAACACCAGACAGGTTCAAGAGATTGGGTTAGAGGTCTCGGAGGTGGAACAGTATGATTTATATGGGGATTTTGTCGGGACCGTCGGCCGAGTTTGAGCGAACAAGGTTTAACTGTATTATTTTGTGCTTAAATGTACTGCAGTGACCTTTCATGTCAAAAAGCATATCTTCTATGTGTTTAGCTACTTTTTAAAGAAAAGATGAAAATATACACACAAACAAACTATTCTGAAACCCATTTGGCACATTTCAATATAAGCTTACCTTTACTGCTTGAAAAAAGATTTGAGAGAAACTGTATCACACCTCTTCAAACTCATTGCAAAGATTAAGAAAGTAAATTATGGCTTAACTCTACTTTTTTTAGTATTCAGATATGGTTCTGACACTTGCTGAAGGTTTTTGATGGTGGTAGCATGTACATTTCAATTTTTTGCTAAGGTCTATGCAACAGATAACATAGTGAACTTTTTAGTAGATGTCCAAAACTTTTTGCCGAAGAACATTGCTGTAAACATGCCCTGGCACTCAGTAACACTGATCCAAATTCTCACAGAAGACACTCAGTTCACTGCACAGCTGAATTAACCAATCTATGTTTGGTATTTGTTCAATCTCAACTGCCTGATATGGCTTTAAGTCAGTAATTGTAACATGGAAATGTTTACATGGAGAGCAATGGTACATCAAACAAATCACACGCCCCTTCACTGTCATCCAGATTGAAATAATAGTCTTTTTCACTAGGTGGTGGGCTAAGTCGTAATAATGGTGCAAATGCTGTAATGACAAAATTGAACAATTAAGATACACATTCTCTACATTTATTGGAAACTTATTTCAGAAAGACTTTGACCTCTATGTCTTTGGATCTTATAAGCTAGCGTCTTGCCAAGAAAGAGTATGCCCAAAACTTATAGTACATTCAGGCAACTCCATTTGCATAGTGATCTTGGTGTACACCATAGGAGCAGTGGTAGAAGGTTAAAATTCCAACCAAGTTCAGCCATTGCTTGGCATTAAAATAGATACTATTGGAGATGTTACCTGCTTAAGAAATGTGCCTAGTAAGTAAAGATTGAATAAATACTTTTCTTTTACCTTTACTAATGAGGGATTTGTTTTGTTGCAGGTCTGATAATCAGAAATTGAGACTTTCTATTCATGTGTACAACTTCTCCAGTCTTGTACAAAAGATCACTGGTGTCATACATACTGTATCATATTTCAAACTTCACTGCTGCATAGGTCACAATTTAATTTTCACAAATTTATAATTCAGCTTTATGAATTCATGAAACTCCACCATTGAAAATTTGAAATAGTTAAGTATGAAATGACACCATCAGTCTTTCCAAGTTTTGTTAATTCATAGTCAAATGTCAATTTAAAATCAAATGAAAAATTGGCTAAAGAACAATAAAAGATTAACTGGCTTTACCCTCAGACGTCATCAGCTCCTCAATAAGCTGACCGTCCATTGCGTCTGAAAATATCAAAAATATAATATACAGTTAAAAGCTAGTAAGATTCACACAGATTTTTGTCACTGTACACATGCTTGGGCTTTCTCAACACCAATCCTTTTTCTATAAAAGCTATTCCTGTAAATCTGAAAATCATTTCTTCTTTAATAATTTTTCACATGAACTAATACCTCATCAATCGGAAATTGCTGTCTACACATATTTGAATGTAACAAGTTTATCTGAACTGCTAAAGGTAAGGTACAGGAAATCTTCTAAATAACATTTTAATGTACAGTAATACAACAATGAATAGTGGTTACTGTGATGTCTTATCAAACCAGACAACCTAGGTTTCAACTCTAGTGCCACAAGTAGGGTTTGTACTGTAGATGTATCCTTGGCATGATACTTGACACCACATGTACCATAGTCCAAACAGTTGTGGGCTTTTTCTCATTTAATTGTGACTCATTCAATCATAGATGTGTTAGGATAACATTTCGCGTCTTTCAGTTGAAACAAATGAGTATAATCGAACAAAGCTGAAGAGATGCTTTGTGTTTCTTACCAAATTCAGATTTTGCTTCATCAAATAATGTATCGCTGGGAAGTCCTTCCATTCCAGTTGGAAGTCCAAGTGAGGTAGATGCTTGCTGCTGAGGATAGGTCTGCTGACCTTGTTTTCGTGGAGATGATCTTGTTGCCATACGGTCGCCATGGAAACTGGTGGGCTGAGATTGTCGTAAAGGAGATTTTACTGGTGATTTTTGATTCTGAAACAATAAAAATACCAGGGTTGCATTCTTTTTACAGCACTATCTGTCTGTACATAGCCAATATATTCTGTCATTAATCCTTTCCCCACTGATGTTTTCAATATACCTGTCCATCTTTCAATTTGGACAGTAACATTAGTTACTTAAAGGGGAGGCCACTGAAACTTTATCATTTGAATAGCAAAATAGTGCAGAACATGATCAGATGGCACAGAGGTACAGGCTGATCATGATCTGCACAAAGGCAGAATCATTTACCATCAGCAAGGTAAATGTTTATATTCCACTGTATCTTATGCAGAGATATTAAGAATTTAAAGGGACATAACCTGCAATTTGCTGATAATTATTTTTTTTAATGTTTAAAATCAACTGAAAGTATGTAAATGTATGTAAATGCATTTTGCAAGACTGAAGGACATAATATTGAAAAGTTAACGTAAAGAATCTCTTTTGTTCACAAAATGACAATACAGCAATGTTTTATAATAAATCATTTCCAACCCAAACTATGATCACACCTTTCTCTTTTACTATCTTATGTGTTAACAAAAACTAATACATGTATTGTATTTCCACTTTCCTTGTAGAAATAAGCATAATTAATGTGAACTCTATGACATCCAGAAACGTTAATCTTTTACAACACCAAGCATGCATTTAAAACAAAAGCTTTATCACTTCAGTACAGACATTTATTGTTTTATAGCGTTATCCCTCTGTCTATACTTACTTTATTTGCTTTTTGTCTTGTATTTTGGTTTGGGTTAACATTCTGGTCAGACGCTACTGCAGCAGCTTGGCACTGACTGGCTAGACTTTCATCAAGAGGCGGGACTTGAACCACAACTGGTGACTGGTTTTCTGAGTCTTTATTAACTAACAGCACATTTATTGGACCCGAAGTACTCTTTAAATTTATCTGGTAATTCTTTTTATAACCTGGACCCTGTAAAGTAAAAAATAAGGTATAAATTTCTAATACATACAAACTGTATTCAAACAGACTTGATGGTTTTGCTTAGTGCTTAAACAACCGCTCAAAATACAATTCCAACATTTGTGATCATCCGAAACTTGCAACAGATCAATAGTGTATGCGTGTACTTCACTGAAATACTTGTTGATTTTGGGAAATGCTCTTGTTAATACATAAAATATAAAGGACTTGACTGTGATCTTACATTTCAAGGTTGACATTAAGGAGTAAGCATCAACATGAATATTCAACTATTAAAGTTGCACTAAATTTTGAATTTTGATTTCAGATACTAATCTCAGCCCTAGTTTGTTTTCTACTACAGGCTACAATACAGTGTGTGCTTGTACATCTATTAGTGCCCAAACTGCAGCTTCAGTTTTTCTGTATGACAAACATGTATATTGTGCAGGTTTGTGATACTGATTGTGTGTCTGTATAACCTCAGACAGAGAGCCCTGGATTTGGATTTATATTAAAATTTTGGCGAAAGCATTCAATTGAATGTACCACAAATTCTTCCTAATTACCATACCATGTGTGAATGTCTGTGCAAAATATCATAGTCGGTGTTATTTTGTGTGAAACATTTTGTAAATTGATTTTAACGCTTTGTGATATGACCATATCTTAAGCTTGGGATTTGATATGTTGTTATAAGAGTTTAATGCCCGTTCCAACCTTGGCCATTTTAAACGGCAGGCAGTTTACCTAACAGTCATTCCTGGGTAATACCAGTACTAGACTCTGATCCTCTGTAAGAAACTGGCAACTTTCTTACATAAAGAGACATGGTTGGTAACAGGGCGCTAACTCATGGCTCTCAATCTATGAGATGTTACAGTGATCTCAAGTCAGTTGACTGGGATTTGATATGATCTCATTTGAGTGTTCTGGTGGTTTGCTAGATCATGATTCACAAGTGCAGCCTTTCACTTGACCTGTGTTGACAACATCCATTCTTTAAATTCTATGCAGTATGATCATGGCCTACATTGTTACAAGCTATCAAATTAGTGGAGCACCTTGATGCAGTGGTAGCGCATTCACCTCAGGATCAGAGGGTCCCAGATTTTATTCCCACCGGTGCCCAAGTAGTGGTAGGCAAGACACATATAATTCCATATTGCCTCTCTCTCTTTGAGATTGACACCATCTCAAGTGAGTCTCTAAAGCAATTAATGTAATTTGTAGGAATTAATTTTGCAGCCGATAGCAAATAAATAAGTATAAAATTATCTATCAAAGTACAATGAATAGTGCAATTTTAACACAGAAGTAGTCATGTGTGTCAGCAAGTAAATGTATGCTTTATCACTTACTATTTCTGGAATCGGTACTTCCAGCTGTGTTCCTGAGGGAGCTTGTATTGCTAAAAGAGTATCTCCTTTAAAACATTTACATATATCCTCATGTGTCACATATGCTAACCTAAAACTTGTTAAGGAAAAGTCTACATTCTTCCTTTTCCTTATCCTGCAATCAAGAAACTGAAATAACCATTTTGTTTCATATAATCAGAGACTAATCTGAATTTGTTTGTGTAAAGCTACTATCTTTACCTAAGGTATGTCACTTATTCCCAACTTGTATGAACTATAAAAAAAACAGTAACTTGTACACGCCACGTGTAAATGTCTGTTGAATGACCAAGAAATGCATTGCCACCTACTGCAGTATAACAGTACAGGTGATATTTGTTGATGTGTGTAACTAACTAGAATTCATAATTTTCCAACAAACTGTAAGACAAGAGTACTAGGGTTCACTGCAAAGCAGTCACAATTCCTTCTTTATTTCATATACATTGTAACTTTAGACTGTTTGGCATTGAACCCTAGAGTACATTTTGATTTACATTACATTTCTGACACAAGGTGATCAAGATTCTAAACTTGTCCTAGAGATTATTGAAACAAACACTCTCACCAATTTTTATGATGATCAAGTGTTTAAATGTGGCCTCTAGTGTGTTTACAAGGCTAAATGCGGATGGGACAGAGAGATGACAGACATCATGTGACCACTATTTAGCTCACCATGACCAC
Organism: Saxidomus purpurata; assembly: GCA_022818135.1. Classification (NCBI taxonomy): domain Eukaryota; kingdom Metazoa; phylum Mollusca; class Bivalvia; order Venerida; family Veneridae; genus Saxidomus; species Saxidomus purpurata. The sequence goes on from JAFMSR010000012.1 coordinate 32,777,588, forward strand.
TTTGTGCTTAGGTGATCTAAAAACAAAGGGAAAATGCACCCTTTTTTATTTTTCCTCCAAAATTTTGGGAAATTATTGTTATCATTACTCATCTATTTGTGTTTCATTCTAATATTAACCTACATTAAATCAAGATCATTTACATATTTTCAACTCTTTTAAGTTTACTCATTCAAATACTTAAACCTTTGCCTGTCTGTAATTTTCTAAAGGATACCGTGTGTTTTCAACTTCATCAGTGACATTTTTGATACTCTGTTGTATCCAAGCTTTATGTTGATCTAACTCTGATTCTTTTCTTCTCAGATCCTCAAGTTCCTCTTGTACAGTGTACAGCTTGTCAGAATACTCCCTGGTATTACATCCTGGTCCTGCACCCCTAGAAATACATTTGTAACTGCAGTAAGTCAAAGAAATATGAACTAAGAGCCATCTTGGACAGCTTTGTACTCAAAGGAAGGGAGACAGAAACTGAAAGCGACATTCTTAAAGACTCAAGAACCTCTATTAACTCTTAAGTAACAAAGGGGCGTAATTTTGAATGACAAAGCTAGACCGAAATAAGATTGTTACACTGTTTACAAACAGTCAACTTATAAAGTTATGGTTCAAATAACAAAGGCAGATGTAAGGAATTATGGTTCTTGCACAGTGCATATTTTCTAGCTAAGCGAGCCACACCCTTGACACACACAAACATTAAAGGATGGATAAAAGTATTACTATATTTATCTTTTACATTTAAGTTTCTTTCCAATATTTTGTGGACATTCAACTCCTTATACTGAGCAAGCAACAAAAATATTTCTTTACGTTCTAACTTCTTGAATGTAAGACAGTGCGAGAGTATGAAATATAAATCTCATGAAAAAGTAAGAAGAATTAATTATTTTATGTTGTGCAGTTATAAACATTCAAAAGTAAAAGTTAAAATAGTAGACAGAATGGTAAGAAACTTTGTACTTACTTCCACTGTATACTATTTTTTGACTTCTTTTCAATGAGTCCAATCCCCTCTAAGACATTAGTAATATCATATATCCTTCTCTTTTGTCTGACAGCGAGCTGATCTGCAGCCTATAATATGAAATCAAGAAATCTTTATCACCACAAAACTTTAACAGTCACTGAAGTGGATGAGGGCCCTAACATAATATATATATGAATTATGATGAGCAGGAAAAGCGAAAACGGTTGGCAAATAATGTTTTAATCAACTCATGGACTGTCTTGTTTTTCTTTTACTACATTTTGTATATAAATATATATATAATGAATTAAAGAAAAATGACTTGATATGGCTTTAAATTGAGGATATTGTTGGTTTTGGTGTAAGACCACGTTATAATTGCAGTGGGCACCAAAGTGATTTTTCACGAGTGGCGCACCACGAGTGAAAAAACTACTTTTGGTGTCCACTGAAATTAACGTGATATTACACTGATACCAACAATGTTTCTGTTTTTTTATGGTTAAAACTCTACTTTTATTGAGTTTGTTTTATAAAACATTGAAAATCGGGGAAACGTCATAAAACATGCACAAATGCGCCGTTTTATCAAATTATCGCCGTATGGTCTCCATGTTATACGCCCGTGTTAATACCGTTTGGCGAACGGGCTAAAGATTGTAAAAACGTGAAAAATAAAATGGTAATCCACTGTTTCAAAACTGTGGTTATCACAAGTTTTTATTCCACTGAGAAAACTCTATAATTCACTGGAAAACATAAAATAAAATGATTTAATTAACTAAATTAACTTTGCTACATGTTTCATACAATTTATCAGGCACAATTGTAGTGAATGACATGTAAGATTTTTTCATCATTTTGAGGTGAATTTTTTGTCATAAATGGGGAAAAATATATAATTATTAATTCTGGAGGGGAATGGGGGCCGAAATTCAAAACACTGTAAGTTTAGGTAAAATAAACATGTTTTGAAACAATTACAAGTAAAACTGATGAATTTTTATGCAGTGATACTTTAGCTGTGATTCCCAATGGAAATACCGCAGCGGTGATATGTGCTAATAATAAAGAGATGCACAACTACCGTGGACAACGTTTTTCAGAGTTTCCCACCAATCCAAAGATGAACTGGTTAGAAATGCAGAGGTGGTTTCACGCGTATCGGTGCTATACATCTTTCTCTCTTCAACCTGCACCTACATGTATCAGGAGTCCTGGCAAGTTCAGACAGGGAGAAGTCCCATGGTAAGCTGGGACTTATAAACAATCAAAGAAAAAAACAGAGCTGTCCCTCACAAGTGACGAATGCCCCCGAAAGAGGTGTCTCACAGTCTTTGTCCTCTCCATGTGCTCAATGATTGTGGTTGGTAATTTTAAAATCCATGCGACACATTGGCTTGATGTGCTTGACATTTGTGTCAAGTTATTTTTATATCAATCAATGCATGACAAAGTTATAGTCCAGATGACAAAGTTATAGTCCAGACATTACCTTCAAGCTCTAAGTGTGACCTTGACCTTTGAGGTAGGAACGTGGATCTTGCACACTACACATCGTCTTGATGTGCTTGACATTTGTGCCAAGTTATTTTAAAATCCTTCAATGCATGATAAAGTTATAGTCCGGACAGGAATGTGAGCATATATACAGGATTCCATTACCTTCAGACTCTAAGTATGACCTTGACCCTTGAGGTAGGGACATGGGTCTTGCAAGCGACATGTCGTCTTGATGTGCTAGGCATTTGTGCCAAGTTATTTTAAAATCCTTCAATGCATGACAAAGTTACAGTCCGGACACAAATGTGTGCATAAATAGAGGATTCCAGTGTGACCTTGACCTTTGAGGTAGGGATGTGGGTCTTCCATGTGACACATTGTCTTGATGTGCTTGACATTTGTGCCAAGTTATTTTAAAATCCTTCAATGCATGACAAAGTTACAGTCCAAACACAAATGTGTGCATATATATCTAGAGGGGATTCCATTACCTTCAAACTCTAAGTGTGACCTTGACCTTTGTGGTAGGGACATGGGTCTTGCACGCGACACGTCGTCTCGATGTGCTAGACATTTGTGCCAAGTTATTTTAAAAACCTTCAATGCATGACGGTTACAGTCAGGACACGAATTTGTAAGTGGGCACGCACAGACGGATGGTGCAATTTTAATATGCCACCCTTTGGGGGCATAAAAATTGTTGTCAATTTCTTTACAACAGCTGAGTTGTCACTGCAACCGCCTTTTCCAATGAGTCATACTCATAGTCTGTCAAGGTGACTACTTAGGTGTCACAAACAATCTCAGAGTGACCATGTCACCCGATTTTATTTTTGTCGCAGTGGCAGGGTGACAATTGGAAAGAATATGTATAGACTATAGAGTAAATTCCATTCAAAAGTGATTTTGATAACCGATTCAATGTAACCCCCTTGTGGAGATCTGCTGTGCACATTTCTGCACTTTTAAAGCCTAGGTCCAGATTTTTTGACATTGATAATTTAAGTGACAAAAAGCATGTCCAGCTCCCGAGCCGTATTATCCAACTGAAACATGTCCCGGGTTTTCAAACATTAATCATGTTTAATATACATTTTGTTAATTACCACTTTAAGATCCAAAACACCATCTTTCGCTTCTTGGAGTAATGTCACAAACTTTGTTGTCAAAAGTCCCAAACTTTTTTCATGACGGTTCGTCGGTTGGTCTGTTTCTATAGTGTACTGAAATCCCGACATAATGCATTAACAAGTTAGATTTTTCTGCTAGATATGAAGGTTGCGTCTTAAACCATGCAAAACTGCACTTATGACCGCAGCTGTCTTCTTTAAACACAAATCATTCGTCCTCGCCAATTGAATTCCTTAACCCACCATTTTGACAACTGAACTATGGGAGCATCGCGTCACGCGAGGTTGCACGCGAAAAAGCTATCATCACGTAAGTTGGTGCGTCCAGTTCATATAATTTGTGAACCCATGCAACCTGTTACTAACACTGCCCGTGAAGCTTCTATAGTATATTCGCCCACCTCACTTGTATCACATGTACACATGTATACATAGGTCCATGCTTATATGATATGACGAAACAACCTGCATTCAAGCAAAACATGCAAAAGTCAAAAATCACACTTTCACAAATATTTTCTTATTTATTATTTGGAAATGATAATCATCAAGTTTAGCACCATTTGTCATTGCCAAAACTTAAACTATTCTCACTCATAAGTTTATAATGAGAACAATAGAAAAAAATTTTTCTTTTGATTTGATGAGAATTTTATCAAGGTCCGTCCAAAAGAGCACTTATGTTAGCTTGATATTTGGATGAGACCCCGGCCTGCCCCCTCCATCCCCCCCCATGCCCAAAAATAAAATTTTGAGCCAGAAAATAGGAGAATTTCCTGACTGCTTCCAGCCAGTATAGCCAAGTTTGTATTTATTGGTTACCAAATAGTAGGCCATCACGGCGACCAATTCAGTTAAAAATTTTTCAAAGTTTTATTTATTATATATATGCATGTGGTATTTAAACCAAAGATCTATAATTAGCTGTAATTGATAGGTCTTTGTTTAAGCAGGGTCCGTATATTACAATATAATATACGGACCCTGGTTTAAGCAAATACTAAAACATATATCAAACAGTCAGATAAAGAATACAGTTACAATTGAGCAATACGTGTACACAATACTGATGGCTAAGTGACAAAATGATGTTATAATTTTCAGTTGAATAAGTGAGGGTACAAAATTATCAATGAACTAATTTCTCACCTGTGAGATACATATTTCCGCGCATTTACCCATGTGAGATAAACTTATCTCACATCGCTTATCTCACATCGCTGCCGGACTATTTTTACGTTAATTGTAAGCAGACATAAAAATCGAAAAATGACTGTAAAATTGTTATTTTTGAAATAAACATAGGGTTGTTGGTATTCATTTTCTTAGTTAGATCATTTTCTATCCATCTGTAGCAGTTTTGAAGTAAAATTCGAGAAACAGTTGATTTTCATTTTTTCATTCCCATCCTGTATTTGCACTTATTCCTTCTTACTTGTGTGAAAATGCGATTTAAACGGTGAGAAAATAAATCTACCATGTCCATTGAGTTGTGGATAAAGTGAATCTAATATGTTCATGAGTTGTGGATAAGGAAATCCCACCCGAGAGTTGAGATATGTCCAAAAACGAGGCTCTGTCGAGTTTTTTGGACGTATCTCAACCCGAGGGTGGGATTTCCTTATCCACAACTCAATGGACATGGTAGATTTATTTTCTCACCGTTTAAATCCATCTTTTAATACTGAACTATAATGAATTGCATGCAATTGTTGTATATGTAAACAAGTTTCAAATATTTGTCGACAATTGTATGCTTCAACAATTTTTCACATATTTTTTGTTCTATTTGCATTTTACTGCTCTCAATCCTGTCTATTCCTTTCATCACACTTATGTTGAAGTTTCTGTTGCTGATGACAAGATAAGCCGTTTAGACTCTTGGTCAAATTTAAGTAACTCCCGCTACAAGAACAAGGTATGGATTTTGTCCTGATCAGGTGTGATTTTCTAGCTCTGTAAAAATCGAGTTTATTGTTAGATATATGTGATGGAACTGGAAAAATAAATATATGGAAATGTAGTGCTTGAGTAGGACTATAAGATGGTGTAATTAAATTGTGGAGATAATGAGAAATTAGAGGTAAAATAACGATTTTATTGAAAACAGCATACAATAGAAACGTTCGCACAAAGGATGTGATCTTCGCTCACGATTAACCAGTGCGTCAACTGTCACCCGGGCTAAGGTAATACATGTATATACATGTATCTATCATACAAAATTGAACGGACTTTATAGACCTGCACTATCAGAAATATGGATAGTTACAGTCCTCAAACTCAGTTAACATTTAACAGTCACACAGAACAATGCAGTCCTATTGAAAACGATGGCAATAAAACTTTTCAAACTTTACAGCCCATGCACGGAATACGAATTATGCCAGGTAGCATACAATACGGAAACAATATAAGTGGTGTTGGAAATTGGCAACATGGTTATATAACTGGAGATCATACCCAACCAAAACAGTTTTGTATTAGTCCCGTAAACTTAAATAGCAGCCAACAGTGGTGGCCTACTGGACATGATAATAGTATTCAAAGTATACAAATGAGTAATCAATCCCAAGAATATTCATCGCAAATTCCTGGTATACAGTTCTGTTGTGTCTTAGATAGAGAACTATTAAACTTGCCAAAAGACTTATATATAGCAAAATTGCTGCGACTAACTCACGAATCAGAGTCAGATATTCTTTCGTATCGAGATTCACTTGCACGAAAGACTCGAACCTTCGTTGGATGCCCGACTGGTAGACTCATCACTAGAAGGGGGTCAAGGAAAGAACCACTTGCAGTAAAACTTGCTAACGACTGTTATATTTTAGATTCTTTTTCAAAGGGAGATACAAGTGTCGATATAGACTCTCTGTTCAGTAAATCAAGATTACAACCGGAAGTAGAATCAGGTACGCCGAGCATTGACGTTACTGATAAGGATTTCAATTTTGAGTTAAGCAAAGTCTTGACTAATATGATAGATTTAAATAAATGATTCTATGAAGCGACACAGGAACAATTAAAAAACAAAGATAGCATTAAAACTTTAGAACGTGAAGTCAGTCGACTCACTGAGGAAAATCTCCGGCTAAATTTGAAAGTAAATCAGATACAAGAGCAATACTGTGAAGTGATAAACATGAACTCAGACAGACTCAACCAAACTATTCTGGAAATAACCGAAAGGAGACACGAAAAAAGTGAAAATAAATACAGACAAATCACTAATGAACCTGACTGTGTAATTATGACTGAAGAACCAGCATTGCAAGCTGGACAGAACTCAATGAATTATGAGGAATGTAATATGCCGGTGGATGTGTCCAATGAAGATAATCACATAACAATGGATATTCTTTCAAATAAAGATTCCGATGTTACCGAAAAAACAAATCAGCCTACAAGATTGCTACAAAATCCTCAAACAAAACGATGGATTAGGATTGAGGGCAACACTAACATTTCAAACACAAATACAATAGTCGCTAAGAATGTAGCACAAAACTTGACGAATTCGGTCAGTGCTGAACAAATTCGGTCAGTGCCAGCAAAAAATGTGTCAGATACAGGCAAAGATCAATCAACAGACAAATTAACATATGCAGACGCCGTGAGATCCATAACCAGCACAAGAGACGAAGGCACAAATACGAATCAGAAAAATGTAGCAGAAAATTACACTGAAGAAAGACACTCAGATATTCATAAACCAATAGAGGTAGTGTGCACAAATTACAGAGAAGGAAAGCGTACATCAGTGAACAAAAATTCAGGTGTTTTCAAAAGAATTAATCAATCAGCTTCAAACGTAAAATCTACAAAATATAAAACAGAAGCCCATGTGTTTAAAGGTCTTTTCAAGGGCAAATTGAAAAGATATTACATAGGGGGTATACATCCCGATTCAACCGATGGTGGATTAGAGGAATATTTAACAAAAAACGGAGTAAATCCTGTAGAACTATATTTATTCGAAAGCAAGCTTGGTACCCTGTGCGCAAAAAACTGTTCCTTACTATGAAGACCATATTATTGAAAACCCAGACTTTTGGCCAAAGTTTACGCGCTGTAGAAGATGGATGTCCAAAACAGCATGGACATAACAACAAAATACTTTACAGTCACTATACAGTGTGTGACACCTTTGCCTCCTTTAGTACTTTACACTGCGGCAAAGGAGGCGTATCTATTATGTTCAAAAACAGTTAGAATTTTCAGTTCGAAAAATGTATGAGATAGAGAGGAATAGAATAGTGGGACTAGAAATTTCCTGTAAAAATGATATAAAGATCTTCGCTTTTGCATTATATATGCCTTCTGTCAACTATCCAAACAAAGATTACCTAGAATGCATTAATACATTGCAGGCAATCTGCGACTCAGACTCGGAGATGGGAATTTTAGTTCTCCTAGGAGATATGAATGCTGAAATCATACACGTTAACAGCAATACCCAATCGCAGTCCTTCCGAAATAGATGTTTCACTCATTTTATCGTAAAAAACGATCTGATGTCACTCACGCAGTCAGATATATGTAATGGTTCAAAATATACTTACACGACAACAAAAAAGACTTTAGATCATGTCATTATGTCTAAATCAGATATAGATTTGATATCACAGTCAAGAATACTCGCAAACGATATGTTTAGTGTCTCAGATCATTTGCCTGTTCTATTACAGATCGAACTTCCCTTGACACTTATAAACGTAATGGAAAATAAAGTAAGTTTTGCTTGGACTAAGATAGAACCATCTCACATAGCCTCATACCAGTCTTCTCTTAAAGTACTTTTAAATGATATAAAAACAAAACACATCGACATTATATATGATGAAATTGTTTATAGCATTATCACTGCAGCAAATGCAGCTTTGCCTAAAGCAAAATATAACAAACATGCAAAACCGTACTGGACAAAAGAGGTTAAAGACGCACATACAGTCCAGAGAAAAGCGCGCCGTGAATGGATTAATAATGGCAAACCTAGAGGTAACAATCCCCTATTTGTAAATTACAAATCGAAAAAATACGCTTTTGTAAAAATTCAAAAAGAAGAAATCCGAAAGATAGAAAACAAATTTGCTGTCCAATTAGAAGAAGCAGCTGAATTCGATAATAGATTATTTTGGAGTTTAGTCAAAATGCGAAAAGGAAAAAAAAACACTAAATTGTACGCAAATAAATACTGAGCATTGTACATCACGTGACCCCAAAATATCACCGACACGTTCAAAAGCTTTTACGAAAAGGTATATACACCTTTAGAAAATGATTATTTTGACGAACATTTCAAAACCGTCATTGATAACGCGGTCGAACATTTAAAATTAAACAATTCTTCGCTCCCAAATGACCCGGTCATCTTACCAAATCTTAGTCCACACGTTCTTAGTAAACATGTTACAAGTGTAAAAAACAACAAAGCGGCTTCTTTTGATATGATATGTAATGAACATATAAAATTAGGAGGTTTTGCTCGTTTTGAAAAACTTTGTGAACTCTTTAATCTGATTATAAAAATGGGAAAAATACCACAAAAATGCAAAATGGGCATGATTATCCCAGTTTTCAAAGATAATGGTAAAGCCCGAACAGAGCCTTTAACTACAGGCCAATAACTCTGCTCCCGTGCATTTATAAGCTATTCGAAAAACTCGTATTCGAATTACTCAGCAATTGGACAATAGATAAGGAAATAAAGTTCCCAAATTGCCAACAAAATGCATACCAAAATTTTACGGGCGCAATCACCGCATCTTTTAATTTACAAGAATCAATTTGTCAAAATACTGAACTAAACAGCAAAACTTACGTTTGTATGCTAGATACAAAGCAAGCAGTTGATACCGTGTGGTTAAATGGTGTATTTTATAAATTACACAAATTAGGCATAACTGGTAAACTGTGGTCGCTTTTAGTTGACGCTCATTCTGGTATGTCAAGCTGTGTTATTGCTAACGGCGTTAGGTCAAATTTCTTCCCAGTAAATCAAGGAATTCGTCAAGGTGGGATCATTTCCACTTGGGTCTATAAATCGTTCATAAATGACCTCCTAGAAGAAATTCAAGCCAGTAAATACGGTTCATACGTATTACAGTACTCTACTAGTAACACGACATTAGCAGACGACATTGCTCTTTCTGCGATTTCTCCACAGTCGGTACAATACATGTTAAATATCGCATTTACTTACTCAAGAAAATACCGGTATGTTATCAACCCAAGTAAAAGTATGGTCATTTTATTCGGCAATCGTTCACGAACATTACCGAGATTTAGATTTCAACTTAAGACCGGAACGCATTTCCCAGGTCAAAAAGGCAAAACATCTCGGCATATACCTAAATGACCGCATGTCCGACACAGTTAAAGTGGAACATGCTGTACAGCGAGCAAAATCTTCATTTTTTAATCTTCTCTCAATTAAAATTGAGAACAATTGTCTCAATCAAATCACAGCATCCTCTTTAGTAAGTAAAATATGTATGCCGCGATTACTTTATGGGTGTGAACTATGGTCCAATTTAAACAAGTCAGATTATGAACGTCTTGACAAGTTTCAAAGGTTAGCGGCCAAAAAAATTCAAAAATTTCATTTCAAAACAAGGACCGATATGTGCCTTAGCATGCTAGGCTGGCGAAACATTGAATATGAAATTGATTATAGAAAACTTATGTTCCTTTGTAGGCTTTGCACTATGCCACACACCATACTGTCAAATACACTAGCGGATCCGGGGGGGGGGGGCGCACCCGGCGCGCGTCCCCCCTAAAATTCCCCAGTCTTACGTAAATATCTGAGTATAAATTTATATTTTCTGTTTCCGAAATCGGTATCTTAAAAGTATCAAAAACATGTTTGAAATGCAGGAAAATGCACGAAATGGCACCCTCGAAAAAAAATTTTTCGGGGAAGCATGCCCCCGAACCCCCTAGAAAGTGCCTCCCCATTTTTTTACCTCTGGCTACGGCCCTTGCATTGTTCATTGCCATTCAATTATACATGTTAATTATACACTCGCTCCCTCCATCTCTGTTTAGTGTTCGATTACTTGAAAACCAAGAATAAAACACAGTCATAATTGCCGTTTTATAAGGCTTGAGCAGACCCAACAAATGGCAAAAAAGTTACGCCCCCCCCTAACACCAAATCCTGGATCCGCCCCTGAAATAATATATTTAATGCACGACTTTCAATGTATGTCTGCTCCGCTGATAAAGTACAACTTGGCTTTGTACCGGAAATTGTCAGAATACTATGTAAATATAATTTCTCGCGATATCTCGTACAGTATATTTACACTGGGATATTCCCAAACAAAATCATTTGGAAAAATATATGTAAAAGGTGTGTTTCAAGTTTCGAAACTCACAGATGGACCGAGCGAATTATAAGTGATAATGACTTCGAAAGATTTAAATTTCTTCATACAAATATTGAACGCTGTTTTCTGTGGGAATGTGCAGATAATACAAAAACACCCTTTCAATTAATCGGTAATTTGAATTATCTGCCCTTTGATGACGTCATGTGGGGATGCACCTTTAAAACGAGATAATGGCGCAAGCGTGAACATGTTGACCACTGCATATATTATTTCATCGAAGGAACACTAGATCTAGGTATTTTTGTAGCTTTTACAGCTTGAAACTGTAGACATATACCGTATCAAGATAACCTAAATGAAATAATAGTGGAATGACGAAGAGAAGTGAATCAAATGTTTGCGCGATTTAACCGGAAGCTTTTTTATACTTCAAGTTTTTAGCGACTGGTGATATGCAGTTGTAGATATGTAGCAAAACCAGTTGTCACCGATAAGTGTTTACTTTATTCATTAAGAAATCTACAATAAAGAACAAATAAAGGAACTGCTACAGAAAAGTTTGTCTTTGCTAACATCACCTTTCATAAGAGATTAAATTACTGGCATGAAGAAATCATTTTCAGTTTTCACATCATCAGCAGTGATGCGCAACAGTGCACAGTCTTGAGTTTAACACTCGACCATCAATTTATATATTTTGCTACATACATGTACATTATTCAAACAATTATTTTACTATTCTAAGGCAAAGACATTTTTTCTCTCTTTTGTTCAGATCATTGCAGGTTCCCAATTGTCAAACCAAATTTCTTTCTACGTGTAGGCACCATCCTCATGCATCAGTGGTTCGCCAACCTTTCAGACAAACGAAATTATGTAACGAATGCTCTGGACGTACGAGAATGGATGTTTTATGACATGTACACTGCAAAAGGGCACCAATTAATTGTAAAAATCTTTTTAAAATGGACAAGTTATTATAAATAGTTCACATTTTAACACGAAAACAGTATCAAATTGCTGTATGATGCAACTTTCAAGTTAAAAGTATTTATGTTGCACATTTATGTGGTACCTTTCATTTTAGTTTTCATTTCATAACCTTACATTGTGGAAATGATATATTAATAAATTGCATGGAAATGAAAAAAGATGGTGTTTATAAAAATTAATATTTCTAATTATGTCATTGATCGTTATTTCAATAGGCCTTAGTAACATAATTAGTCCAGACATAATTAAAGCAACTTTTTACGGTAAACGGACATTATCCCCTTAGCAGGAACCGTCTATAGAGTATTCCTGCCCCATAGCTCATACTTTTTTTAAATGTTTCTTGACAAGAATTCTTACAAAACCATGCATTAATTGCTTTAATTCATGTAAATCACGTTATTCATTTTTGTTTATTTCAAAGCAGAACAATTACAGCATCCGTAAACTTTATTCGAAAATACACCAGTTTTTTTCTCTAAAATATTTCTAAATAGTCGCCGCTTTTTCCCCAGTTAACATATCTATATATATTATGATTATGATAATGTATAAAATGACAAAATCATTACCGATTACGCCGTAAAACTTGTTTAACATTTTGATGTTTACGAACTTTACAGTAGTATCAGCGATGTTTCATGTGTGCATTTATCTCGTATGACGTCACAGCCGGTAAGGGACGCAACTCTTGGTCGATAGATTATCGATTAATTGAAAGGGTGTATATATCAAGCATACAACATAAGTAAACTTTGGATAAATAAACCATACTGTGGTCAGAATGTACCCTATCTTTGTCAACACTGTGGAATTTCAACAACAGAAGTAGAAAAACACTTAACCTTAGAATGTCCTATTAGTAATGCTAAAAGGAAATATTTTTTGCAAGAAGTAACAGACATTTTTGGCCAAAATGTTACTTACGAAATAACAAACCAGGATAATGAAACAAAATTTCAGAAACTAATAGGAAGACGTATTCTTGCATTAGAAAACAAAGATAATTTCTGAAGTTTATCATCTAAATAATACTTTTGGTAGTTAGCAGTTTCTTCTCAAATTTAAACCATGTATATTTCAGCATATTTCCGATTGCAAACCGAATTTCTCATTTAAATATCTTGTAAACTTTTTCTTCAATAGTGCTTCAAACATATCTACTGACGTCAATTTTTGCTAGATTTTATTTTATTTTTTATCTTTGTTTCAGATGATGAACCTTATGCTTGTATGTCTATTTTGATGATGAATTTGGTATTATATGACAAAACAGTTATTGACTTTGATTCCGATGAACACAAGGCTATATTGACACAGTAAGGCTTTGGTTAACCAAGTCCAAAGCCTTCGTCAATCATAGCATTACCGGCCAATAGTCTGTTTTTCACTGAAATCAAAGGTCAATAATTACTAGTATATATTGTTCTACTAATGAACTATTTTTTCACGAATGAAGTAATTGTTCTCCTAACAAATTAATCACATTAAGCCCAGTTTAGTATTATTGTATTGACTTAATATCATTTAGTTATTGGTCTTAGTGATTTCTCTGCAAATTCTGTTTAAGAAAACAAATTTCAAGACCTGAGGAAGGTTTGCGAAGGCTTTTAATGTGCAAATGAAGCAACAAAGGTAAATTGTCCCTCTTTTATTTTCCCTTTCTAGGAAGAATTTTAGATTATACATGTTCATAAACACTTTTTCTAACTTCAGGTATTTTGTATTCTGAATCAGCAGATACAAACCAGACATTAATCCCTTAAATAAAAGAATCATTAACTACCTACAGTGATAACAATAATGTTCGCTAATATTGCTTATCAAACAGACGTTTTAAGTAATAAATAGAGTACTGTTTGCTAGATTATGTTATTTCGAAGAGGCGTAGCCTCCGGGAAATGACGTAATTATTCGAGTCAACACTACTTTATTTTGTATCAAGGTACATTTACTCTGCTTCGCTATTTTTAATGTGATCTATTGTAGATAGATCACAGTTAAGCTCCACCTGCATACACAGTGCAAATTGACAGAAGTACATTTTTTCTCTGGTTACCTACAGAAAAACAAGTAAAATTACACACGTAACTAAATGCAAGTCTCAAAACAGTGTTACGTATTGACTACAAGAGAAATAAACACCCCGCGTTAAGCTTACTAAAATAAATTTATTGGATGTTTTGATAGCAGGTGTATACAAAATGTTATTACCGGCAGATTAAGTTTTAGTTCCAATACGGAAATGATCACATTTAAGAATTAAAAATTTTATTGAATGTATATAGTACATAATTCATCCGTCCGAATGTCATATAGTAGTATTATATCAATGTATCACATTATGCAACTCTCTAAATTCTTCTTCATTACTATCAATAATAGCTTAAATATACTCAAACGATTCCATACTCAGTCGAAGAAACTGAATACACTCTTTTGAGATCTGCTGCAATGTTCCATTTGTTGTACAACCTTGTCATTGACAAATATGTTACAAAGTTATTTGCTGCCACAAATTCATTTGCCGTCTCATTTTCGACTGGCTGTGAAAAAATTACAGGCTCATTGTTTGGGACACAGCTTGCAAGTTTACAAAACAATGCGTGTGCAACAGAGCTGTCGTCTGCATAAAGAGGATACATTCTATGACCGATATCAGCTGGTCTAAGAACGCCATATCCACAAACGCGACCGTTTCTTACAGCAACATAACAGTTAGCGTTTGGCCAGGTAGCCCAGTTGCATATGTATACAGCTCGCGGTACGGTGTGGAGTTCTGTGTCATACGCAACGAAATCAGATATATTGATGTCACGAAGAGGTACTATTTCGAAATCACCTGTTGCCGGTTCCTTGATGAATTCCGGATTTACAGGTCCGGCGTTGTAATGTATTGTGTACGATTTTATTGTCCATCCGAACTGAGCGTAAAAAGTGACCCTATTACTAAGTGAGGTGCCTCCAACATTTCGGTCTCTCATCACTTCCATTACGTTGCGAAAGAGCTTTTTTCCAATACCAAACTTTCTATATTCTTCTTTAACGATATTCATTCCCGAGGATGCCACAGTATCGCTATGAGCAAGAATACCATTGTGACCTATAAAAATAATATAAAAATACCTTACTTCTCATATTCTGCATGAAATAATATGCTAGAGTGTAGATAGTTTTTGATCACAAATTAAAAAGTACAATATACGCTAACATTAAACAGAATTTAGGAAGCATCTCGATTGTGCATTCTGTTATTGAAATATGTTATTCTGCTAAACGTTCTTCATTGAGATGGCTTCTTTTGAGGTCTTAGTTGCTAATTATGGATTCAGCAATTTATGCAAGAGCAGATAATTTTTTTAATTGAGTTGTAATCTAAATTTTAAGTGCGTTATCGCCCTAAACGTGACATAGTACTGAATCTCATCAGTTATTTCAAAAGTTTATAGCTTATAACTTTGCTGTGACATACGGATTTAAACAATGCACCTTTTTACACCATGCGTCCTTGCAAAATGCTTGCAATTTGTTGTTTTTGGTACTTGGGTAACATTTGAGAGTCACAAGAGATTTCTATGTTTCTTACCGATAACCTTTTCATCTTCCGTAACAACAACTATGAGTCCTGTTGGATCTGTGTTGAACACACACTCCAGGTATGCTTTCTCCATGTTCCAATGGCTCTCTGCTGTCAGATCATACAGACCCTGTATATCGCATCGTTTCATCTGCCGTATCTCGTACTTAGGTGCCTCAATGGTGCTGCATGGCCTGAAATGAAATGAAATGACCGAAAATTGACCAATTGGGTGGTTACATGTTAGATTAAGATGAGGGGTCTTCCTTATATAAAGTATATATATTGCATGTAAATGTATAACTTAATTCAACGAAACTTGATGTAAATGTCAAAACCATTTATATCCTTTCATTGATTCATACTCGATTAAAAACATACCTTCAAATTAAAAAGAAAAATGGAAGATATATCCCTACCCAATTAACCGAGCAGTATACCAGAAAGAATAATTTGTCAATATTCAGTAACTATTATTACAATTTAACTTAATTTTGGTAGTACAATAGTCAGTAAACATTGTCGAGTTACAGTTACAACACATTTAGTCTTTCAATTCCACCAACATGAGCCTGCCCAAGTGATAAATGAAAGCAACATGCGAATTTCATAAATGGTGCATCAATTCCACTCTCAGACTGATAGATTTTGTCTTTATACTATTCGTAATATATAGAATGATGAACTTTTACCATCTAGATGTTAAAATAACCAGATCTGAAATCAGCCATTACAGTATTTTCATACCTTGTCTTAATTTTACTTATGAGCCTGATATGAAGGAAGATTCTTTATGAATATTTGCAGAAGAGCATTTAAAAATGGTTTTAAAGCTGAATAAAACACAAAGTAAAACAGAAAAATAAAGTAAACAGATTCAGAGAGGATTTGAGCTCCACTTGTAAAATTAGAAAACCACTGACTTAACCACTACATCACGGACAATGACCAGAATGGTAAGGAAAAAATAAGCTGAAATTAAAGGCAGTTGAAGAGTACTCAGTCGGAATTGCTTCGTTATGGGTTGCAATATCTTAATAATCTCATTTAATCTGTGGTTTCATAGTTTGTTTTCTTTTATTTATACTGTTAATTCAACTGCTTGTTATATTAGGTTCCATATATAAGTTTAACTTACACACAATATGTAAAACAAAGTGAAGTATAAAACTTATTTTAGATTTACACGAATTAATCTTTAAAGCCAATCTTAAATATATGTAACTAAGCTTCACAAACACGATAGCATTTCACAGAGACAAAAACAAGAACATATATAAATGATGCATACGAGTATAAAATACGCTTTAGTAACTAGTAAGAAAACGAATCAAGCGTAGGGCTGAAATAATTTAAAATTATTTTCTCAATCGGTTGGCATTTTTAATTTTTTTTGTTTTCTATGTTTTTCTTTTAAAACACACGAAAATTGGTGATTTGAACAATTTTTAATCTAAAAAAGAGTTTTAGATCGCCTGTAAAAAATAGGTAGACCGAAAACAGACATATAATTATTTCGGCCTTATAAATGCACTACTTTTCCGTCTCAAGGGTGAAAAAAGAAACTACCAATACTAAATTTAATCGAACGGTAAAGAATAGAAAAAATACTCTAAGCTATAAATAATATCAATATTGGTAGGGCAATTATTCTACACACAAAAGCACAGCATAAATAGATACCGTAATTCTTCAATTTCTGAACAAGAGGATTATTGTATAAGAGGGTTGTTACACTGTCATCATTCCATTTCGTCATATTTAATGCTTGATCTCTTTGTATAAGTTCATTGTAAAGTTATTGTTAGATGTGTCTATACATCGCTCCAATTTAAAGTTTTCATCCAAAATGATGTTTGAAGAAAACGTTTCATTCGGATATTTCATACTTATTTTGAGTTGTCGAGTTGGAGTTAGTAATACAGCAACGATAAATGACACCGAGTCACTCCACATACATTTATTTCAGAGTTACAACAAAAATGTGCGTCCAGTTTATGAGCAAAGTGAAGCTATGACTTTAAATACCAACATGTATATAAAGTCAATACAGGAATTTGACGAGGTAAATGAAAAGTTTTCATTCGTGGCCGCTATATATTTAAGTTGGGATGACTATAAATTGAAATGGGACCCGAACCAATACGGAGGACTTACAACTATCACAGTCTCTTATAGTGATGTGTGGGTACCCGAACTCACATTGTCCAGTCCATCTTCAACGGCAACAAGTATTGGGAAAACTTCAGACATAATTCGTTTTTCTTCTAACGGTCAAGCAGAATGGATGCCTGGAAATCTTATACAAAGCACCTGTAGCGTCAACGTCAAAAACTACCCATTCGACAGTCAGAGTTGTGACACTAGTTTCACTTCTTTAGGTTATAAGTCATATGAAGTTAACATTACAGCTACTCAATCAACGATAGCCTTCGATGTTTATTCTCCTAATTCTCTTTGGGATGTGATTGGATCAAGTGTAACAACGAAAATCATTGGCACCGGTGGTGAATCCGAAATTACTTTCACTCTAAAACTGAGTAGAAAATCGTCTTTTGCTGTTATTAACATTATACTGCCAATATTGTTTCTAAGCCTTTTAAACGTTCTGGTATTTGTTTTGGTTCCGGAGTCCGGAGAACGGATTGGATACTGCATCACAACGTTGCTTGCTATTGCCGTGTATATGACGATAGTAAATGACATGCTGCCCCAAACATCACAACCAGTTCCACTGATATCATGGAAATTGATGTTAGACTTGATAATAAGTGCAATGATAGTTTTAGTTACTATCCTAAACATGCGCTTGTACAATAAATCTGAAGACAGTATTGTTCCTAACTGGCTTCAGTCTATCTTTAGGCGTTTTACCTGTGCTCACAGAAAGGTTCGACCAAAAGAAGAAGAAGGTATAACGTTGGACAAGATAAAGCAACTGACGATCTACACGAAGGAAAATGAGCCTTTGGAAGAAGAGAAAAATGGGCATGGAGTCGATGACAGCTGGTCTATGAAAGGTGTGTCTGAGAGTCAGATAACCTGGAAGAAAGTCAGCTATATGATCGATGGGATTGCTCTTGTAACATTCACCTTTGCCTCACTATTGAATACGGCAGTGTATATTGGAATGGCGAAGTCATAAAATCTTCATCTTAATTCCTAAATAGGCCTTTCAAAGTTTAAAAATGTAATGACGTTCAACGTATTCACTCGGTCACTAATGGAACGAAATGCTTTCAAAATTCACCACGCGATGCAGTAACAGCCAATTCAAGGTATTTTATACTGTGAATAAAGAGATATAGGAGTTATGCCACTGAACACAGCTTTGTTTAGCAGGAAACCACATGATTTTGAACGCATAAACATGTAATATGGAAAATGTAAAGTCATTAAGAGGAGTGAACAAAATTTACGCAAAAAAATGATTAATCTATAGTGATGCACCATACACGAATAACATATTCTCATCGAGAAAAAGACGATCGTGTAATGACGGAGCTGTACTTGCAACTTCAATTTGTTGACAAAAATAGCGGAGTAAGAACTAAGAAAGTTTACAAAGTTTTGCATTCAACTATTAGTTAGGTTAAATACTTTTTACTCATATATTTGCAATTATTTACATGTAATAACAAACAATAGCATAAATGTTTGAGTAGAAAGCATAAGCTTATTTGTAAACTCCCTGTAGCTAGAATTTGTTGAAACATTTACGAAACACAGTATAAAGAAAAACGATTGATTTTGTATTATTCATTAAGTTTGCTGTTATTTTATACAATATAGTGTTTTAAGAATGATACAGATGCACTGCATTGAAACATAATTTCTAAATTATGATTAAAAGATATGTCCTATTCATGACCAGAGTTCTGCTATGAACATACGCATTATTCTCTATATCAAAGCCATTAAAGAACTTCATGAAGTAAATCAGAAGCTTTCGTACCCTGCTGCCCTTCATGTGGATTGGTCAGATTGCCACAATGAACTGGACAAGTACGAATATGGAGGACTGTCTGAAATAACCGTGTCTTATGATGATGTGTAGGTCTTTCCACTGTGTCGGACAAAACTACATCTAAAGTATGGAAACAATCCGAAAGAGTTTATTGGACACGTGGTTCTTGAACTAACAGTTCCAGACTAAATAAATGGATAACACTATAGGCCATGACCTGTCACGTGATCTATTAATAATCAAAGAGCGCTGGGTACTGTGAGCTCAGGCTTGGGACAGAACTAGAAATTAAATTCTTAATAATTGAATGCGTTGGCCATCACTTTATGAAATATAGTTTGAAGAACTAAATGTGTTTATGCAGTGATATTTTTTCTTATGTACGTAGCAATAATTATCTGATTTAGATATTAAGAAATTCAATAATGTGTATTCAATAGCCGCACCATGGGATATATTTGGTTTTACATTTTTCATCATAGTTATTTTCATTTAAAAACGGAGCTGGTGTACTTTTTCAAATGATGTTTAAAAGAAATCTATTTTAATACGCATTATAGTTGTCATTACGTCCATTGTCGTTATTTTGTCCACATTTTAACATTCTTTTTGTATTACATACCAGTACTCGCTCGATTCTATGATAATATCGGATTTATATCAAGTTTCTCGTGGAAAGTCTTATTTGCTGTCAACCCCTGTGTGTTCGAATGACCTTAAAGCGCAGTAATTTACAAATGTATATTTTTAGACTTGTAATTGTTGATAAATATATAAACTTTTTCATATGCTTCAGCATCATAAAGTGGTCCTTTTCAATTTAAACTACTTTTCATAGCGCATTTTAATACAGTACATGTACTTCGGGCAGTTAAGAAAAGTGGATGGTCGTAGAAATATAGGAACACTTGTTCGAAACTTACACCAATTGTAAAACTAACCACCGGTCAACTTTTTATTCAAAGTGTGATTCTATATGGAAATCACTAGTATGAATTTTACTTTTGTAAGAGCTTAAAGGTTTTATTTTTTTGAGTACATACATAGAGACTTCCTAAACTTTAGGATAGATAGAGAATAATAGGTTACCGTCTTTTGAGAAAGGGTTTCTCAGATGAGGCAATATATGGTTCTGGAAGGGGCGAGGCTTGCGATACAAATAAATATGCTTTATCTAGAATAATCTTATTTCATATTTTGTGATGGTATTTATTTTGTATGGTGTTACAAGCATTATAAACATTGTGAAAGTAGTCCGGCAAAATTAGGAGAAGCTTGAAAAATCTGATTTCCTCGGACTTTTCCATAGGTTTAAACAAGGAAAAGTGTTCTCAGGTCACTGACTGAGAAAGGTTGCCGTTCTGAAATCGCTTTATCGCTTGTGATTATGTTTCGTTGTCAAAAATTGTGAAACTTTTGTTCTTTGAAATATACTGTACACGTTCAAAAACTTTCTGTTCGCTTAAACAGGCTTAATCAGGCAGCTGTTAAAATATAAAAGTAAAATCCTTAAACTTAATCAACACGACCGGTTAAAGATTCGAACAACTGGGCATAGTATTTAAATTCAATCTAAGGCGATCACTCCAGTCGAAAAACTTGTTCGAAAAATTACAAAACAAAATAATGAAATTTGTATTGCTGTACATTTTGATATAAGAATCTCTGTCTTACAGAACTGTTTGTGAAATACTTAAACTACGTCAAAAGAAGGCCAAGATGGCACTATCTCACTTACCTGTATCTACGGCAACGTCAGGTATTACGAAATAAACAATAAATGTTATCATGGTTTTGCAAAACTCAGATTTGCTTCGTTTGCTTTTTACCCGACATGGCCTAAGTTTCTATACTGATCGTGCATACACAATAAATATTGCATTTTGGCATATTTTCATGAAAACTAACTGCAAAATTTGGCCAGCACGGTGGAAACAAAGATTTTCCATAATTTGATATAGATTTATTAAATTAATGTCAAAAATGCCAAATTTCTACACATATTATGTGAATTAAATAATTCGTTTTTTTATGATCAAGTTTCATCAACTGACAAAAACGTTACAAGACAGACTTTTATGTGATAAAGTGTCGTAGGTTTTCACGTGACACGATCCACGTTCTGGTATCATTGGGCCGATAATTATAGTATGCTTATGTCTTATGGTGATACACAACCATCTGAACACTTTTTGGAGAAGTAAATAAGCCAAAAATATGGCTATACATGGCACTGGCTAATAACTCTTGACCTACTATTTCTAAATGGTCAATAATTGAACTCGACCGAGATCTTTGAGCGATACATGTTCCATCCAAATTTGATCAAAATTACACATGACAAGTGCCTTCCAGAAGAACGTAATATATATACCAGGACTTTATCCGATATGGTCTAGTTTGTGACCCTAGTGCCTATTATCTTAATTAGCTCTTAATTAATTATGTTTTATTTACACACATCGCATACGACATTGCCATACACAACTTGTGCTTGTTAGTGAGCCATTTTTGAGCGATTACTCATCAGACACATTTTACTTACTTTTGAAACCCCATTCCTACTGCTAAGTACAAGGCAGATATGCATACGGTAATTGACGGCTCACTAACTGGCCATATATCGTTACGGACCTGTCCCTGAGGTAGAAAGCTAAACTTCTAGACTGAGACCAAGGGACAACGGTTACTTAATTACTAAGTTGGATTTCAAACCAGTTTCTATAGCATTTCTAAGACTTAATGACTATATGTTATAATTCGAATATTTCACAATCGACCACTTGTGTTTGCAAGTAAAATTAACGTATGCCGAAGTACTTAAACAGTATACGCTTGAAACATTTACTTTAGTTAAAACTGTTATTAGGATAGTTCTATAATTATGACATTTTATAAATGAAACATTAGCAAGTTTAATTAACAATTGTTTGATAAGCAAATGATAACAACTCGTATTGAATAAAATATTTAAGGTGATCAATGCTTTCCTAAAAAATATCGGATATAACTTTTGCGCCTTAATAAGACCATGTAGTGTACCTGCAGGTCAATTTTGCATGTAAATGGAGTTTATCTTATTGTTTCCATATACATTCTAGACATAAGTTACAAAATCTTAGGTGTGCTTTATGTCCATAAACTGCAAAGCTCAGAGAATTAAAGTTTTTATATGAACTGTACAAATTTAACATGAATTTGCTTGCTGTTTTCTTTCGTTGAAGTTGATGTCTAATTTCTATTGTTAAGGACCGACCTCAGGTAAGTAACCGAATCTATTTTTCCACGTGTAATGTTGACAGCATTACATTACTTCACATCATTATTATTGTCATTAATGTTGTCATAACTTTGTATAACCATGATGTGAATCTCCCTTTTGCAGAGGCTCACGGACGGACAGATAAAGAGAGCATAAGTTATATAATTAACCATTTTTCAAGCTTTTAATT
>JAFMSR010000012.1:32801019-32862664 GCA_022818135.1 Saxidomus purpurata
ATACATACATTGAATTGTTTCCAAAGACTGAGACATGTGAAAATATATCTACAGCAATGTATTTTATCTTCGACAAATATACAGTTTACCTCTTTGCATAATCATTTTGAATTACAAATTCAGAAAATGAAGAAACAAGAGCTATCCCTCACAAGTGACTAATGCCCCTAAAAGAGGTGTCTCACAGTCTTTGTCCTCTCCATGTGCTCAATAATTGTGGTATGTAATTTTAAAATCCATGCAACACATCGGCATGATGTGCTAGACACTGGTGCCAAGTAATTTTAAATCAATCAGTGCTTGACAAAGTTATAGACCGGACACAAATGTATGCATATAATCAATATATACAGGATTCCATTTGCTTCAAACTCTAAGTGTGACCTTGACCTTTGAGTTAGGAACGTGGGTCTTGCACGCGACACATCGTCTTGATGTGCTAGACATTTGTGCCAAGTTATTTTAAAATCCTTCAATGCATGACAAAGTTACAGTCCGGACACGAATGTGTGCATATATACAGGATTCCAGTGTGACAATGACCTTTGAGGTAGGGACGTGGGTCTTGCACGCGGCACGTCGTCTTGATGTGCTTGACATTTGTGCCAAGTTATTTTAAAATCCTTCAATGCATGACAAAGGTACAGTCCGGACACAAATGCGTGCATATATAGAGGATTCCATTACCTTCAAACTCCAAGTGTGACCTTGACCTTTGAGGTAGGGACGTGTGTCTTGCACGCGACACGTCGTCTTGATGTGCTAGACATTTGTGCAAAGTAATTTTAAAATCCTTCAATGCATGACAAAGGTACAAAGCATGTAAGTAAGTGTAATATTACTCGATGATTGGTACAAAACAAATGCAAAAACACATAGAAATGCATTTCGTCTTAGTGTTCTCTATCAACATAATACCTTAAATACTTTCGAGTTATGCTCCGGTTATTATGGAATTATTTCACCTACCCCGATTTCTAGTAGCAATTTCTGATATGTTAAAGTTAGGTCGATCTGCAAACAACTCTCCATTTTTTAAAAACGCCTCTTTTAATATTTCATATCCAGCAATTATGATCCCTCTTGTAAATAACAATTAAATGAAGTCAAAAGTCGATTACATACCGGTAATAACACTTAACACCTGATATATAGCAGGCTTTTTATACGTTACTGGGGTCTGTGTCAGTAGTACAATACTGTGACAAATTGTTAGCGACCCGTTAATCCCAAATCTTTTTAACTTCAGGTTTGTGCAGGCGGTCATTGTCCCGTATGTTGAAAAAATGAAAGTAAATCACGTAATTTGTAAGTTGTAGTGAATTAAAAGTTATATCTTTTGTTCATGTATTCACTTTTGTATATATCCTCATGAATGTCTTTAGTCAAGTTCAAAAGATTAGAATTAGATAATAACTTCAAAAAATAACTGTATACTAGCGATTATGGGGCATTGGCGAACTTGATATATTTCGGACAATATTTTTCGGATACGACTTTTGAACCTACGTTCCAAACATAAATTTACGCGGATTTATGAATTCGCGATGCACTCAATTCGCGAATAATAGCGAAAATAAAAACATCGCGAATAATACCGGATTTACAGTAACCGTAGTGAAGGAAAAATAGTTTAAGTAATTCAAAGCGTAATTAAGGTATTGTACAGCCATATCGGACGAACAGTAAGTTCCACGGTATGCACTCAAACAAATTCTTAAATATGAAAATGTATTTATATTGAGTTATTTCGTCAGTTTATGTATATCTAAATTAGTACGTCATACAGATCTAACATGTAACCAGAGCTTGTGTTTCGTCAGTT
The DNA here is from genome assembly GCA_022818135.1 of Saxidomus purpurata. Lineage (NCBI taxonomy): Eukaryota > Metazoa > Mollusca > Bivalvia > Venerida > Veneridae > Saxidomus > Saxidomus purpurata. Next base: position 32,802,845 of record JAFMSR010000012.1, read on the forward strand.
TACCTACTCCAGCGTAAAAAATATCACGAAATACTTCATCGCATTTGAATAGCACATTCAGAATAAAAAGATTATATCGCACCTGTAATCCAAAACATACTAGTACAATGACCTTAAAGGTTGAATGATAACATTTGAGGGGTAAGCTTTAAAAAAGGCTAGAAAGCGGCTCGCTTGGTTTTTGGTAAGAAAATGTAACAATATGTATACAGTTATATGGATGAAGCAAGACCGACTTCGATTTTAAATCAATGCCCACAATTACTATATACACGCCAAAGAAATACTCGCTATAGCCTCAGAAACGAGCATGATGTCCCTGGGATCAACTGTACAACATCATTGTATCTTAAGTCATTCATTCTAACTGCTATTCGTGAATGGAATGCTCTACCCCTTGAGATTAGACATGTTCAATCACTCTCTGCTTTCAAAATTCAATTAAACTCGTTTGCCGTTATACTATTTTTCTGGCACGAGAAAGCTTCAAGTGCTGCATGCACGTCTACGTACCAAATGTAGCTTACTCAACTACCCCACTTGTATCTATGTAATAATTTCTGCAACACCTCTGTGTACATGTGCACAGGTTGAGTCAAATTACCACTTTTTCTTTGAATGTCAGCTTCTCCAAATGATCCGCAATACACTGGCATCTTCGGGACTTCGAACTAAGTCTACCCCTACTTCTTTTTGGTGATTCAACCCTTTCAGACCAAGAAAATGCAATTATATTTCACCAGGTTCAATGCTTTATACATGACAGCAAAAGATTCACATAATTAAATACGTTTGCGTGAGACGTCTCTCTCTCTCTCTCTCTCTCTCTCTCTGTCTCTCTCTGTCTCTCTCTCTCTCTCTCTCTCTTTCTCTCTCTCTTTTCATCCTTCCTATTGCTTTCGCAAAACCTTAAATTCATACAAGTTTTTTTTTCATCCTAAATAGATTTAATATAATTGTAACACCCGTACTTTCAAAATTGTAGATTTCTAGTACAAAGAAGTCTTGTCACGGAGAAGAATTTTATATGACATTTTGTCTTTCATTCTTATCCTTTTCCATTATGTATTTTTGTAATTGTTATACTATGTGCATACATGTGTATATATGGGAATAAAATATGTTTAAACATACTATATGCAAATTCAAAGATTTAAAATGAGGTCCAAACAAACAGTAACAAATGCGAACAGTTCATCAAACTAGCAATGACCCTAGGATGTTTTAGCTCCATCTATATGTAACAATGGGAGATTATTCATCATAAAAAGAATGTTGTTGTTGTAAGAGTTCAACGCCCGTTCCAGCCGTATTTTGGTAATTTTAACAGGCGGGCAGTTTACCTAACCGTTTTCCTACGAACAGTAAACTAAGGTGAAATGATTTTGCTATCCTGTCTTGCTTATGCAGTCTGCATTGCTTTCAAAGCCATATTCGTAAATGCACTTTGTTGGAAATCAGGTATCTCTTTATCTGGTGGTTTAAAGAGATCAGGCTAAGAAAACCATATGTAACTACTAGCAGAGCACTGACGACTAAAATTCTGTAACTGATTAAAACTGAATTATGGTTCTTGTTCTCCGCATTTCATATAAAGTTTCATTCAAACTCCTACCCAGTTTAGTGGTGACCATCTGTAACTGAAAGGACTGTTTAAAGGCCCAGTAAACTATGTTGTTATATGGTCGTGTGTCCCTATAAGACTTGCCTAAGCAAGGAAAAGCCGATGGATTTTGCATGTTTTTGTCAATTATTTCAGAAATAAACGAGAAAGAACAAAAAAGCTGACTATTTTCCAAATCTTGGCCTTGACCTCCGTCGGGGGAGATAATTTTTGTTTATATTGTTTGCGCATACTCATAATTATGGGGCCTCAAAGGGGGTACTTAAAACGCATTAAAAATAGGTATTACAGCAGGAAATGTCGGCGGGTTGCATTTATTGCCAATATTTAGCTCATCTCGAGTATAATACAAAAAATGTTTCACTATTATTACAAAATAACTATCTAAGGTGCTTTTTCACAATATATTGTCTTGAAAAAATGTTATGCGATCTTTTTTAATGTATTTAAATGCCAACCATTGTTTCCGAAAACACGTACCTTTCCGTGCTGTAAGAGAGTGAGTTTTCCTTTCAGTGAGATGATTTAAAAAATGTTTTGTCGAGTAGTTTTTATACCTATTTTACTCGGAGCTTACTTTATATTGGAACTCCGAACATGTATCTTTCGTCTTATTTATATTATATTCACATACGTTTGTCCGTATATGATACTATATCCCCGCCTGTCCGGTCGTAAAACCTGGACAAATCTTAATAATCTTACAGGTAGAGGTATGTTACTTGCTATTTACTTAGAGTAGTTACCTGTAAAACTCTCATGTTCAGACTGAATATTTGATGTTGAAAAACAAAGAAGTAGAACCATTAAGTCGAAACTACCATGGGTAAACTCCGTTTCTGAAGTCCGGAATTTGAAATACATAAGGAATTCTGAAAACTTGGGAATTGTTGTGACATGACAATGCATTTGTAATTGAATCACACTGATAGGTATGTTGAATGAATGAATCCGCGGTCATCATCATCATCATCATCAGCATCTCCAGTGATTGCATCACTCCACAAAGAGTATACTCACATTAAAATTAAACTGTAAATTATACATACGCAGCGAGTGTTTAGAGTCACTGATTTGAAATCACTGTAATCTGTCATGGCTTGAGGGTTATTGATTTGAGCCCTTCCACAAATCATGTCTCTTTATGTGAGGAAGTTGGCACGTTTCTACGGCAGATATGTGTCTTATACTGTAATGACAGGGACGATTTTTAGGTAAACTGCCACCTGTTAAAATAACCAAATCACTGTTGGAACGGCCATTCAGCTCTTACAACAAACAACAAGTATGTTGACAAACACGTCTTTGTGACGTTTATTTTATGATATTCTATGTATGATTCTTTAATGATATATTATTAGAAAAAAAGCTATAACAGTGCATAAACAAACTAAACACAACATAAAAGTATCACATTACACCAATGTTAAACTTTACAAACTTAACACGACATAGATATTATCACAATTCATATGTTTAAACTTACCACGACATAGAAGTATCACAATACATATATGTTTAAACTGAACACACTACGAATATCAAAATACGCAATTTTAAACTTTAACTTAATGCGAAATATAAGTATCAAAATATATATGTTTAAACGTTACAAACTTAATGCGACATAAAAGTATCACAATACACATGTTTCAACTTAACATGACATAAACGAATCACAATTCACATGTTTAAACTTAACAAACTAAATGCAGCAATAACAAATCACACATATAAATACTTTCTTAACATTTACTCCTCCTCATATACCCAGGGTTTACACTTCTTACAGTACCACTCACTTCCATCCTCCATGCTCTCATTCACATACTCCCTGTCTTTAATACTTAAACATTCTTCATGATACCATCTCTCACACATGATCTAATCACATCCATACCACATAACACCATTCATCTCATCATTCTTACGCCCTCTTTCACCACACACTCCACAGGTAAACTTTTTGGACACCAAACGACCTCCGACGACTTTCCTGATTCTTTTCTTCCCTTTGTTTCTTTTCTTCTTCTCTCTTCTTCTTTTTCATTAATCATTCCTCTGCTTGTTGTTGTTTCTGTTGCATTCTCTTTTCTTTAAGCATAATTCTTTCTTCTTTAGCTTCTATCTGCTTCTTTTCACGCTCTTCTTTTTCCTGGAAAATGGTAACAATTTTATTGCGGTGTTCTGATCAGCAGCTTTATGAACTGCTGTGTTTCAGTAAAATGAAACAAGCTTCAGAGAAGAAGTTTTTCAAAGTTTTTCAAAGTTTTTCAAAGTTTTTCCTGTATTAACTTATGTAAAGTCAAGTGATCACCTGGAGGGGTCAATTTTGACCTGGGGGTCATACTTTGAAAACGGGTTGAGGTCCACTAGGCATTTCTACATGCAAAATATCTAATCTCTATGTCTTGTGGTTCAGAGAAGACTTTTAAAGTTTTTCCTATATAAGCTTTTTTAGTTTTACAGTTACATGTACCTTCAAAGTTTTCAACATTTCATCACCAGACAACACTCTCCCCTCACTGACGACTTTCCTTTTCTTGTTTTGAGGTTTACTGTTGTTTGTTGGTGGTATCAATACATTAGCGAGACTCTGTGGAACAATTCCCCTTTTTACTAGCGGATTGACTCCGATAAATTGTCCACAGGCCTCGCATGTCCTCGTCTGTTCTTTTTCTTCACCTTGCTCACTAGGGTGTTGTGTGAAAGTGGCAGGTACTAGTTGACTTTTATCAATTGCATCTAAAACGAAGAAAAATCAACACTGGAAAAACATTGCATGAATTTTTCAGTTAATGTTACACTTATTTCAAATATGTTAATCGATGCCAACAACAACAGAGTAATAGGTGAAGGTTCTGCATTGAAATGTAATGACTCAATGTATGTTGACTGTTGTATATATGAGCTACCTATGCACCTATTTTTGTAGGGGTATAATTATAATGCAAACAAAATCAACGCGTTTACCTGGATTGTATGGAAGGATCCCGGACTTTCGAAAACCTTCTTTTACTGTTGCCGATGTCATTTGGTCTAGTGCATGATTTAGCACAACAGGAAACCTGGCTTTACCTATTACGATACCTTGACTAACGAAACCCAAATTTGTTGATATTGTTGCAAATTTCTCCTGAAATCAAACTTTCATATATGTATATGCAAGTAACTTTACATTAGTTTATACTAAATTAAATTTATTTTAGCTCGATTGTGAAGAAAACTTTGAGCTTATCGAGTCAGTCTCGAGTCCGCTTCCTGGAAAAACCAGTACTGGTGTCATATGAGGAGGTACGGTCGTGGCATTGGTGGGGCTTGAACTTTACATTGCAAGAGGATGAAGGAAAATTGTCTGTGATACTATAAGCATTAAAAATTTGATAATAATTGTCTTCATGACCGTAAGATTCGAAATTTTTTTTTTTACTATACTTTAAAATAACGACATATATATACAAATTTTAGCTGAATGCAAATAGTACAGAATATCAAATAATTAACGTTACACTTCATGAATAGTTTGGAAACATGCCGTACTGGTCTATCATGAATTATTCAAAATGTTCATGCAAACCTTTAAAGGTGCGATGATATGAACATCTACGGGCTGAAGAATGTGCGTTGTGTGTGATGGTAGCCCAACAAGGTGCACATCATTCGCTCTTGCAGCCTCGATCACAGGCAATGAAATATGCGAGTCATGATTGTCCATGAGAAGGATGACTGGTCTAGCTCTTCCACAGCTAGGAATGAATAAACGTGTAAACCAGTATTGGAACAGTTGTGTGTCCATGTACCCACTATCACTGGTGGCAAACAACCAGGATCCCGGTATCCCGTCTGTGTAAGACCGGTGAGGAAAACCTCCTGTAGTGGATTAATAGAAAAAATGATTACCATAAACACGAGTTTTACTTTAAAAATCTATTATCGCCATTGACTGTTGACCAAGTGCTTGAAACTTATGCTACGATTTCAAATGCTCTATGATTCGGCTTCCCCGAAACTGACCAGTGCTTTGCTGAAATATTGTAAAGTGTCTGGTAGGTCAATCCCTGTCATATTCGAACCTGCGACTTTCAGATCAAATTTATATGTAGGAATTAAATGTAATACAGTATCTACCTTTGAAAATTACCATCGGCGGTATAAACTTCCCGTCGGCTGACACACATAGATGAGCAGTCACATGATCTGACGTTAGCACTTTCTGTTTAAATACGTGTCCAAGCTTCGGCGCCAATACTTTATCTCGCGATGTCTCCTTTCCTGACCACCCCGTTTCATCACAATTGAATATCTTTAATACAATTAAGAACATGCACAATAAAATCAAAATTTTAAAGAGAGCTCAGAGTGTTTGATATTTTACGGTTAGCTATTGTAATTTAAATCGGGGCACATTTTTCATTTGTATTTCATATGTAATATTTCAACGTTATTGCTTTCAATCAAACAAAGTGGCTTTTAAATCTTCAAAAGACATTAATTTATAAAGATTCTATTTAGCTTTGTTGCCATGATGTGATTTTTTTCAATATAAATTGCTATGCGGATGGCACATAATCTTTGAACACTTCACCTAGATACTATGAGATTATAATAAAGTTCTTACTTGCTCAGGTTTGTCTGCAACACCTAGGTCATCTAAAACAGATTTCCAGAAATGGAAAAATTCTGAAATCACTTTGATATTAGACATTCGTGTCCGAGATCTGTCTTGATTTTCGGCAAGCCGCTTCGACAGTTCTGGATGCTCCATTTTCAGAGTCCGAAACCACTCATCGCTAGGACCTTTGTCTAGATTAAAGGCGGTAGGTCGGTCTAAAAATGGAACATAACTATTCTTATTTCAGTTCAAATGTAGCAAAATTTGTTTTAACATTTTGAGCAGTTTATATGTCAATTTTTTCAAAAAAATATTATAGAACAAAGAAGAATACTTCAAGTCTATACAACCAGTTGGGCAACACTTAATCATCGGATAAATTTATAGCGATCATTTAGATATAGATTGAAACCCAGACAGCATTTTATAAAAGAAAATACTTTTCTAACCGTTTGTATTTTCTATCGTACCTGAACGTTTGAATATTTCTTGAATATAGCATCTGATCATGTTTCTTGTCATAGGGAAACCTTGTCCTGCCATATATAAAATGAAATTCACAAGGCCGTTTTTTTCATCGTGGCTAAGCTGTCTTGGCCTACCCTGATTAATATTCAGCATAGGATTTCGGACATGATCCGATATGGTTGTCCTTGGAACATGAAACTCTCTCGAAGCCGCACCTATCGACATTTGGCGGCGTCTTACAGCCGAAACGGCTGCTAGCAACTGATCATCTGAATATGACTTTGGCATGCTAAAAACAAAAAAGTCAAACTAACTTTATTTTGTTTAAAAAGCATTGTTAATGCAAATACTTTTCAGATAGTTCAGTGTTTGTTTGTGAAGCTATTAAAGTAAAATCGGTAGTCTTAGAAAGCGTGTGGCTCCATAGCTCTATAGAGTGTGTGTCATGTAAGCGACATCATTGGGTTCTTGTCCCGGTTGAATCAACTGCTACATTTAATATGACTCAGGCATATATTGATGGATATGACATCGCTGTCTTTTTCTTCAGTTTAAATAATTGTTCAGTTATTTACATCTTTACGCGGAGGCCACCCATAAAAATCATCTTTCAAAAAAGAATAAGTCCTGGGCTAAATGATTTACAGTGGGGGCCGTAGAAATTTGTTTACTTCATTTTCTAATGCATTCATGAATCATTTATTTCTTCTGTCGTAACATTTCTAAATTATTTTTTGCAAGACGTGTAAATTAGCAAAAATGGTATTAAGTCTGAACATAAAAGTGAATAAAAAAATTAGTACACTATAACCTAAGTTTCCCCATATGGAGCCTCCCGCAAAGGGAGAGAACACATCACAAAATCAATATATAGTAAACAAAAGCAGTTACCTCCCTTGATTTGAAAATTTGGCCAGCGGTTACCCCCTTTTCATCGTACCTTTGTTTAAAACTGATATGGACTGTTTTAGGTTGTTTTGGGAGCATTTTTATGTTTTGTTAGAGACTGTTTTATATAATTTTTCACTTTTTCTGAAAAGCTCAAGAAGTCGTTTGGCGCAGACTTCACAAGATGACAGATGGTGGGAAAATATTAGGTACCGTCATGCGCATGCTTCTTCATGTCACGTGATTCCCCACGTGACTTATTTTGACATGCAATGTCAAGGTTACAGTACACAGTGTTTAAAAGGAGATATTTTTGTAAATATTTACCTTTGACGCTTGATTTCTGACTGTCCGCTTCAAAATAAATCGCCCGATAGATCTAGATCAAGATTTCATTGATACAGACTAATTAAAGAGGCCTGTAACGGGAAAACTGAAAACCCATCGACAATTCCTTGCCATCGGCTTTTCCTTACTTCTATTGGGGACATGTCAAATGCGAGAATGAAGAAACTTCCATGGTCATCATTTTGTATTTAAAAATAATTTTTACATCATGGTTTCTTGTACTCTATGTTTTAAACTTGTCCTTATAAGACTTGTCCTTTTAAGACTTGTCTAGTGGAAAGACTTCTATTGGGGACATGTCAAAATAGAGAAAGAAGAAACTTCCATAGTTGGGGCATGATTTCTAGTACATTTATCGTTGTTGTTATAGTAACTTGTCCTTATAAGACTTGTCTAGGGGAAATACTTCTATTAGGGACATGTCACAAGAGAGAATGAAGAAACTTCAATAGTTGAGACATGTTGTCAAACATTCCCATTTACATGACACCAGTTCTAATCTCAGAATATTTATAACGGATAAGAAGTATTCATCAAACCCAGTGTTTTGTTACATGGCATATGACATAAAATGCAGATTATTCCTACTGCGGTTGTTTCTGTCTTTCAAGTGTATGTGTGACTTGAATGCATTTTCGTGTAATTATAAGGGATTATTCTGTTGTGTTTAATTTACATTTAAAACTGATTCAATATGCATCGTTAAAGCCAAGAATTAATAAAAACAAATTGTTAAGATTTCACAAAAGTTAAAGCAAATTAAAAAAATATGGATCATCTACAACTTTTAACTACTATAACAGTGACTATTCAGTAGCTGATAATGAAAAACAGACGTTTTGTCAATTGGTCCCCTTGTGCGAATACACAGACCAGTACAACATCAGTAGGCACATTCCATTTCAATTGTCTTTCACGGAGGGACAGTTCTGTGACTTGACATTGAATTTAAACTATAATCATAATGACGTTTCATTCCTAATGATGTGCTTAACCTAACAATTCAAAGATGCAAATTCCATGTAGTGCTGTCTTACCAAATCTGCATCTAGATTTCCGTACAACTACTCATTACTAGACATGTCATGTTATGATAAATGTCTAGGACAGTGCAGTAGCCGATCATTTATTTTCAAGTTTTATAAACGGTATTATATTTAGGCTGAATTACATCTCTTTTCCATTTTACGTGGTCAGAACCCTAATTTAACGACAAAACGATTCAAAAATTCGCCACAGTGGAACAGAATAAATAAAAAAATTTAGGTGAAAAGATATATCCGATGAAAAAATCAGTGACATGTAAATCAAAGCCTGGTGACAGGATGCTTTCATTTTGTTTTGTTTTATTATTAAATATTGGTGATTGCAATATGTTTGCTAAAATATAGGACGCTAATAGCGCCAATAGAGTTGATGACATAAATGAACAAGTGACACAGTTTTTCCCCTTCGTACTGTTTGCCATATACGCGAGTTACAGGCACATGCGTGTCCTTACGAAAGATACTTTTAATAGGAGATGTCATCCTCCTTTTTTGCCAAATACTTAGTAGTAATTTTGAATGTCAAATTAAGGGGAAAGCTGCGGTAAATTCTGTCTAGATAGGTGGTCCCTTGAATAAAATTGTCGAAAAATATAACAGCTTTAATAACTTTAAAATGTAGGACATTATCCCCTTAGCACAATTTTGCACAGGAGGACATTAGCCCCCTTTATGATTTTGCAAAAGCGGACATTATTCCCTTCATCAAATTATCTTTCTAAATACACATACATAATAGTTAGTTTGACAAAATTAATAAATCGAACAAAAAATTTCAACATTATGATGATATTAAATCAAATTTAAAACTTTGAAGAGTGAAGGGCATAATTATTGCAAAATAATGGAGGGACCATCTGGATAAATATAATTATGTTTAACAAAATGTCAGGTCAAAAAGTTATAATCCGTTGATATAGGAATAGCGGACAACAACTTAGACTCATAGGGACAACTTTATGCAAAGAATCTGATTTATGTAAAATCTGTCGAAGCGAAGTACAAAGTGAGATATTTGGTACTACTTTGTACCAGGGGCCGGTGCCATAACTTAAATTCAATACAATGTAGCCATTTCATACAAAGAAAAAAAAGGAATATTTAAACAAAATAATTTATTCTCATTTTCAAACATTGTTCAATACTGAAATAAATACCAAAAAAATCAGAGAAACCTGACACAAACCAAAAACTAAATCCCCTAAAAGTTTTAATCTAACTTCTACCAAGCGTGTTTATATCTCGAAAAGTAATTAGGAAGTAGAGATCGCATGAGTTGACCGTCGAATCGCTGTTCAGCATTTAATTGCGTTTTATTAAGTTATACCGTAAGTTGAGAAATAAAACTTCGTCATTTACGTAATATGTTTTGTTGACTTAAGTTCCAGTACAATGTTTGGTAAAACTGACTTCTATCTCGAAGAATAGGAGTAAACAATGGGTTACAAAACATTTGTTACATTAGTTATTTTGGCTTCTTCGTGGACTGTTCTTCGTGCTGAGATTAACGGTAAGTCACATCACATTTATTTGCCACTTAACTTCTATTCTCACTTTTTCTTTTCACGTTAAATGTTTATGATGAAGAACTCCTTTCTTAATAAAAAATGATGACTCTACGATTTTTGTTTTGTGTATTTCAGTATTTACTTTAAATTTGTCTATCATTGTTCCGTCCGAGCCCGGATGGGCAAATTCGTTCGTTGGCGAACTTTACCTCGTTGTTATTAGCCTCTGGCCACTATAGACAGTAAAAATATGTGACCTTTAAGTGCAAACAGTAGACTGGTTAATGAATTGGATCAAACTGATGTTCAAAGATCAATAATCATCACATTTGAAGTTATGATTCATTGTAGCACAACTTACCAAGAGAGATTTCTTGCCGGCGAGACTGACCGTTATTTGTCAAAAAATAATTCCACAACAATTCGAGTGGTGTTTTTTAAACTAAAAGTACATGTTATAAGTTTACATTGATGATGCGTGATTGGTAAAACAAGATCAAGACAGTATATTACCATATTTGTAAATCATCTAGCATAATGGGATGAAGAAGAAGAACACAATATCTATATTTTACATCATCATATTTTAAGGCTTTTTTAATCGTTTGATTTTTTATAACGCACATAACAAACTTTATGTCATTTAGATTAGTTTCAAGATTAACTTAAGCCTTGTCGAAATATGTGTATATCAGCGGGTAGGTAAATAGAATGTAGTTTCCATTTGAAAAGGGCATTATCACCTTGAAAAGTCGCTCAATGTACAAAATGGTTTCTGATGACCATATTTTCATGTAGTAGAAATACATTAAGAGATTCTTTAGAATGTGTGAAATATAGTAATTTTCCAAATGTAAACGGGTAGCTCACAGCCAGGAAGAAGGGAAACATTTTCATGAGCTCTGTTTGTAAATATAAAATATATAATTCGCCCTATGTTATTTTCATTGAACAAGCTAGAAACTTCCTCCTTTTGTTGTCGCGGTAGAATCCCACAGTGTCTTATAGATGTACAATGTTTGGTGGACATTTATTGCATTATTTGTTGGGTCGAATGGGAATGAAACATTTGTTGTCTAAAACCAGGTTTGGTTTCTTCGCTTTTAGGTTTATGTAACCGCAGTGATGCTTTCTGTTTTCGCCTCATATATCTGAAATGTAAAAGCTGTAACTTATTCATTCTGCGTACGAAAGTTTTCCAAGTTTTTCCAAGTTTCTTTTCGAAAATTCTCTGTACGCACATGGCATGATATCATATTCAGTAAATGACATTAATTGAAATAAGTATACAAAGCAATACCGTGCAAGTTTGACATCTAAAGGCATACAAAGTATCATTAAATTCTGATTAATGCGTACATCTTTGCATTAATGTTATAGCGCAACTCGACTATGATAAACTTTGAAGTCCAAGGATCACATTGATTTTACGGATTTAAAAAAGAATAACCTACTGATAGGATAATGATAGAACCATGTTCTATTCACTCTAAAATAGCATTGACCGTTGTATTCAAGTAATTTCTTCATGAAAAAGAGTTTACAGAAAGCCTTTCTTATTTCTTTTTGCAATATCATTGAGAAAAATAATGCGCTTTATTTCTAACATGTGCATCGACTTAAAAAGCAAAGTTCAGAATGATTTTGGTACAAATAAAGACCATTTCTGCTGCTAAAACACCTTTCTTGGTCAAATAAGAGCAACATGTAATTGTGATCCTGGGACTTTAACAAAAGTACGTGAAATATAGTAAAACTGACATTATAAAAGTTGTCAACAAACGATAATCTCACATGGAAGATCAAGATCATGGTAGAAAAATTAATGAAATCAATTGGAGAAAACTAAGTTGTCCATGCAAAGTTCGTTGCACACACCAGTTTGCAGGGTCGTGAAATTTGAGTCTAGACATTTTAACCATATCATGCAAAAAATATACCACTGTAGACGTAATAACATATATATTTGTGTAATCATGCGAAAGTAACAAGTTTTGTCACTTAACTGGACCAGTTACAGTACATACTACTGTAATAGCTGATGCATACATATCTTGATATACAAGCGATAAAAAAACACAAGGCCTTTACAAGACATTCTACTAATCACTACAGGAAGTGGAATAAGTTCTGTCTGAACATAAATACTAATTGTTCTATAACCCATTAATATGCATTTTTATATTACCAAGACGGCTATTAATGAAGTATTCAGAATACTGTTGTAGCTGCATGTGTCTGCTTAAATAATTGTTTCTTAGGTAAAAAAAACTTCATCTTTGTCGGCGCAGCTGTATTAAGCTCGCTCTAACCGGAAGTTGGTAGCTTTTCAACCGCCAATGAAAGGACAAGTAGAATGTATAACATTTTTAATTGAGAAATTTACTCTGTAAGGAACCTTTTGATTGGATAATACCGGATGAAGAAGGTCAATAAAATACTCTTGCGTTTCCAGTCTCTCTTGAATGGTTTTATAATTTTAAGTTATAAATAGTTCATATCCATCAACATAATATGTTGTTACCCCCAAACTAATGTTAATTATAAATTTAGAGTAATTATTCTTTCTCAACAAGTGAATAACGGTCAATATTTCGAGTAACATTTGAGTAATTTTTGATTAAAAAAACAATGATCAAGTTTGTTTTGCTGATGCAAATGTCATGGTACGGTTTTAATTACAATTGGGGATAAAATGTACAAGCGGGTTGTAAGCAATCGGGAGCTATAACCCTGTAAGCGTAGATCTCTGGGTGCGCGTCTCGGTCAGGGTGTATATTTTTCTCTCACTTTGTGGCATTTTGCGCCTTTTGATTGCATAAAATTAATCTTGACACGAATGTTGTACTGTAAAATATAGCTACCAATTGCTTTTATATTCTCAAAATTGCGCCAACAATCTTTTTGAAAGATAGTTCTTGTTTACTATGTAAGTTTGCTGTTGGCAGTCACACACTATTCTTTATACTTGTTACGCGGAACGCGGCACGTTTAACTGCACATACCAGAAATAAGGTTAATAGTATATATAATGATCAGGAAGAAAATATTTTGATTGGTTATACTCAATCAATATGCAGTTATGCAGTCATTTATAAAAAAATATCAGTTTCAACGCTGTTCATCGTCTAATAAACAATATTTTGGAGTTCACCAGGAAGGCCGGAGGTTGTAGAAATGTTTACCAAAGTAGATGTAATATGGACATTTCTGTAAATAATTACGGATATAAGTGTATTGATGTTTTACAGTTGAATAAGCTGTATTTCTTAAATGGGCTACAAAAGGTGACATATATGTTTGACTATTTTGTGTGTAATTCAAAGCTTTTCAAGCTTATTGAGTCTTGTAATGTGCTCGAATTTTGTCCTTCATACTCCGATGCACACAATCCGTAAAGTCTTTATTTTAATCTTAATATTACAAACGCCGAGAAAATAGATTTTACCAGTCGCGAAAAAGTAAAACTTTGGGATATAACAAAGGCTATGTCATATGTTGAAAATATTAGTTCAGCAGAAGTCCAAGAATTAAATCTCATACTCGATTATATAACCGCAACCGTCAATGTCCGCCAGGATCAGATTGACGTTGTTTCTAAGCGTATTTCGACATTATAATTAACAATCGCTGAAAAGTCATTTGGTCTTACTAAAAAGTCAAGCAAGTAATTTTACCTTTCAGGTTTTTCAGGTTCTTTCAGGTAATTTTACCCTTAATGGTTTGGCCGAGACTGTAGAATAGCCCGAAGCAATTTCCATAAAGCAAAATATTTATAAACTTAGAAAATCTGAACAAAATAAGAATTCATTGAAAGCGCAAAGCAAAATATACAAACATACATTAGATAAATACCATAAATCGTTTCAAAAGGCGAAAATAACGACTTTGAGAAAATTGGAGGAGTCGAATCCGAGTAAATACTGGACTATATTACGCGGGGACTCTAAAAATAAAATCGATGCAAATTTCACTGATTTATACGAATATTTTAAAGAAGTAAATTATGAAAATAACACAAATCAAATGACTATAGTTTTACCGGAAACGGTGAAGATAATGAAGAAATAAACACTAAATTACGTTCGATGAAATCGAATTCGCACTTAAAGGTCTGAAAAATAATAAAGCTAAATTGTCAATGAGCACATTATGGCCTCGTGGAATTCAATGAAAAACATATACTTAAAACTGTTTAATATAATTTTTGAAAATGGAATTGTTCCACAGACATGGACAACTGGTATTATTAACCCTATATAAGAAAAAAGCGATCCTTCGAAACCTGAAAATTATAGACCAATTACATTATTAAGTTGTCTAGAAAAATGGTTTACATCTGTAATTAATAATCGAATTACTAGATAAGTATACTAAACGAAACTTCTAACACATCACCTGCCTTTGTTCTTCTTTATTTAATTATCGACCTTTCCAATATATGCCAGATTATTTTTAGCTTTCGATGCACAAAAGCTATTATGTCTTGCATTTATGATACTTCCGATACATGAATTTTAAAATAATCGAATGATACAAATTTCATATGGAAGAAAATTGTAAAAGTGGGTTCACGAAGGAAGAACATCAAGGCAATAACCCATGTTAAGTCTACGGAGATTTAAAAGTTATATTAAAATTCTCTGTCATATAACTTGTAACACTCGATCATTTTGAAATTTATATAACGGAAGTATCTACCCAGTGTCTTCATAATTGCAAGACACGATAGCTTTTGTGCACCGAAAGCTAAAGATAAGCTGGCAGATACTGGAAGGGTTGATAATAAAATAAAGAAGGAAAAAGGCAGGTGTTGCGTTAGACGTTTCGTTTAGTATAGAATCAAACAATTTGTTAAATAACACACAAGCAGACTTTAGAAAGGTGGTTTCAATCAGTGATAATTTATTCGTATTAAACCGCTTGATTAGTATATTATTGTTACATGGTTTAGTTAGTCATTTAATAAATAATAGTAAACAATTATATGTTTAAAATGTTTTTGCTTCTTTATGCTGATGATATAGTTATTTTTGCTAAAAACAGCGAAGAATTGCAGTTAAATTTAGATTTACTTAATGAGTATTGCAATAGATGGAAATTGAAAGTAATCTCTGTAAAAACAAAAATTATGGTTTTCAGGAGAGGAGGAAGATAACCGAATAACATCACATTTAGCTATATATATCAAATTCTTGAAATTGTTAACAAACTTATATATCTTGTAATAGTGTTTTCTACAGGAGGGTCTTTTTCTGAAACTCAAAAGACGTTCGTAGGACAATCTTTAATAGCAATTTTCAAATTAAATAAGTATTTACATAAATTTACCAATATTACTGTTAAACATAAACTAAATTTATTTGATAAATTAGTGTTACCTATCCTTCATTATGGATGTGTAGTTTGGGGTTTTCACAGTGGTAGTGCATTAGAAAGAGTACATACGCAATTTTGTAAACGTTTTCTAGGAGTTAAGAAAAGTACACAAAATGATTTTTAGATATGTTGAACTGAGTAGAATGCCACTGCAAAACTATAGATATTATGTTATTTTCAAGTTTTGGTTAAACATTTTGCAAACAGGCTCCAAAAATACATTAGAATTATATATGATATGTTGTATCAAGATATTGTAGACAAGCCTTACACTAAACATTGGTGTTAATTGTTAAGAGACTTACTGTTTTCTTTAGGCTTTCCAGATGTCTGGTATTCGCAAAGAGTTGGTAATGTTGAATCATTTATTTTGTTAATAAAACAAAGACTCAATGATCAATTCATGCAAAATTGGAAAAGTATACTAGAAAATTCGAGTAGAGCAATATTCTGTAGACACATTGCTAATTTTAGTTTTCAGTCATATCTAAATATTTTGAATATAACACAAGTTAGAATTAGCTTGTCAAAGCTTCGTTTGTCCAGTCATAGACTCTTTATTAAAACCGGTTGATGGAGTAAACCTATGAGTACACCTTTAAATGAGCGTAAATGTACATTTTGTAATAAATTAGAAGACGAATATCATTTTTTTTGGAATGTGTTTTATATACTGAATTAAGAAAACAATTAGTACCACCATATTATTGGAAACTGCCAAACATGTTAAAATTTATAGAACTAGTGAATTCTGAAAATAGTCGCACATTAAAAAATCTAGGAAGTTTTGTAAACAAGTATTTGCGTTCATATCAGAATTATTGTATAAGTTTACAGACCATAGATTTAGACATAGAACAAACTGTTGTGTAGTAACATTACTGTTATTGTTATACTTATAACAAAATACCTTTTCAATCATTACGGGTTTTATGTGTTGTCAATATCAATGGTTGTACTATATATAGAAAGATAAGGAACTTTTAGAGCCGGTTTAGTAACTTAAGCTAACTTAAGGCTGCAATTCTTCTAGTCAGACGACTTTATCAATGTCAATTTGGTTCACAAATTAGCCGGTTTTATATATCAGTACTATTGAAATGTATTAAAAATCGTGGCAATTGTTTACTGAAACAGAATAATACATTTAACGACCAAAGAACGTTTTTTAATTTGACTAGAAACTGTAGCTCACACCTCAACAGAAATTCGGGTATTACCGTCTAAGATGTACCACAATCACTCCAGCGTGCCAATTTGGTCTTGGTACATTTTTGTTTAGCAGACAACATTCTTTCAAATGATCCAAAGAAAATATAGGGTCTTAAACATCAACCTTTCACCTATGTTTCACTCTAATCCTTAAAGTTGACAGTGTTAAATATACTGTATATATTTTAAAAGTGTATAACCTATCCCTTCTGAATCCATTTTGAAAATGTATCCAACTTAACCCTGAGACCACGGCTGGTAATTGAGAAATGTATGCCACACCACATTCATATCAAATGTAAAACAAACCATCAGTAAGAGAACTGTTTTGTACATTATTCAAAAAGAAAAATGTTATTTCAGTTATCAAATATGTGTAACTGAAAAGAAAAGATGGATGTCAAAAATAGAAACAGTGTAAATGCAAGTTAACCTTTTTTTATAAAAAAAAGTAAATTTAAATAAATTTATTTCAACGCTATGCTTAATACCACATATTTCATAAAAATTCTTACATTTGATAAACATTTGATTCCAAATGCTTAGTGATCTTGGATTAGTTTCATATCAAAGGAAATACATTTTTCAGACATGAAATACATGTACATTTATTTTCAAAAGTACGAAACAGTAAAAATGAACACATGTTTTCATAAAAGTATGACAAAAATGTGAAATAAAACAACATTAATAATGAAAATAAACATCCCACAGAGCATTCGTCACAACAAACACTTATATACTAGAGTAAGACAATTATACCAAACAGAAGTACTAAGTACACCCACACCCTGGAATTACCATAGAAACCTGACTGATTACCAGTATAATCAATAGTCTGATAAATGATATCTACTCAATCTCTTACGTTCATTTAACTTGATAAATATTAAGTTATATAACTGATCAGAACAATCACAATTTTTAGTCTGCACTAATATTTTATAACTGCTCATCAGAACAACAATGCGGTGTTTATTAGATGATAACAACGCTGAAAAGACTATTCTTTCGATTCTAGCATGACAAGATATTACTTTTTAAAAGCTAATAAATGCAGAGCGTTATTTTCTATGCGTATATTTGTTTAACGTAATGCGGCACAGTTTACGGCATCTAGGTTCCCGCATTGTTTATGGCATAATAAAAATAATTTTCTAATTTTTCTACTTTTTGTATATAGAGACAAAATCGCGAGTCATGTTTGTTTCATTTTTTGATAATGACAGGAATGTATAGCTTAAACTCTTAGTTTAAGTAGCAATACTTGCAAATATTATATTGTTTATGCTTTTTGCGTTATTTAATTTGACACCAGTTTTAGGGAGTGCCTTAAGGACATAATAACATAAAATAGTACAAAACACGCAAAATAAAAACAATGGTAGGAACTAAGACTTAACGGATACCTTAATTTAACAAGCTAATCTTCGTATTTATCAACTTTAAGACAAATGAGCATGCAGCGTTTATGAGAAGCATGTCACATAGATGCATAGAGTTTTGTCGACTATTCCCCTCTATATTTGAAGGCTGCGCAGTGTCTATTTGTAGTATTTCATTGTTTACTTAGAAAACTAGATAATCTGGTGCAACATCTTGTAAACACATGGTGTGATTAATGCCATAGTAATATTGTTGGAACAGGCCCAAGTAAAAATGTAAAATAAAGCATTTTACTACTTATGAGATGGCCAATGAAACCAATATTAATAAGCTTAGGCTGACATCAAATTGAAATACTACCCAACTGGAAACACTTCCTATACTGAAAGAGACTCGCCCTTAAACTGTGTGCAAGTTTAGAAACCTTTTTAAAAGTATGCGTAAGACATTTATTTAAAGTTTAGTCACCAAAGCTGAAGGTTTTTACTAAAACTGCAAAAGCTGCCGGTAAACTTAGCAAAATAAGACTTGTCGAAGAGAGATCTACTTTATATCTATCCATCCATTTTATTTCCAACTATTTAAACCATCGTGTATCGGAAAACTGATGTACGTTTTTACAGAAAGTGAAGGATATTTTTAAATAGATCGTCATAACTTTCTTTCTGTTTCACATACAAAATTTGTCATTTTTACAAATCTTATTTTGGTTTCTCTGCCATTTCATTAATATTTTTGGTAATGTAAAGCATTAAGAGAATGGTCCTTTTTACGTTTACTTTTTAGTTTAAATATTTTATTGATCTATTTACAAATACACTTATAACATTCAGACAGATACATATTAAATACATGAAACAAATGGATTGGGCCACGAGTTATAGCAACATCAGTAAACGACACTCTCCAAAGTTTAATAACTATCCCCGTCCGTTTATTATACTGAAAACGCGAAACGACAGTTCAGAAGAAGATATTGCATTTTGATTAAATTTACGGCTTTTTGCCAATAAAATAAAAAAAACTGTCACTTTTGCAATGTCTTGATGATATTTACTTTTAAGATTTTATAATTATTGTATGATTCAATGGTTATTCACTGTTATTCATATTTCAAAATTTAATGTCATCATCGCATCTTTACAAAATTATGTTATTCGATGGTTCTTTTTAATTTATCAATTTTATATGTTGTTATTCTAAATGTATATTCGACAATATTATTGTTAATGTAAATCGATATTATTAATGTATATTTAGGAAATAGATTTTACTTTTGAGTGATATACCGGTTATTCTAACACTATTGTGTATATATCCTATTTTGAGCGGGATATACCTTACAAAGAATGTCACAAAGTATGTCACTCTAGACGTCCGGGACTATTGTTGACTGCTGAAATACCCTCCCGCGTAATTTTTACACAACATCTATGAGTGTGCATTCGTTAATATCAGCAACAACAAAATAATACGAAAAGTGTTTTAATGGAGGAAACTATAAATAGTTTCGCGAGACTGAAATAAGACAAGAACAGTTACGTAAATTCAATTCTTGTCTGCAACTAAACTCATGAAAAACAAATAAATAAAATAGGGAATTAAGATTTCGTCAAACAAGAACTGTCTTTAAAAAAGATGGTCTGCTCGATTTTGAGTATATGAAAGAGATGGGTAGCTAGAACCCTAGTCAAAATCCTGTCAAGTTTTATCTTTATGCAGTAAGAGGATGGGTGAAAAAATATGTACCCTGACCGGGGCTCGAACCCGACACCCTTCACCTACAGGGCGAATGCTCTCCCGACTAAGCTAACCGACCACTTGCACAATTCCTCCCCAATTATGCTTACCGTAATACCGTAACCATCGTCGGAACCCCCGTTAAATATTCCGTTACCAATTCCTGTATACTCACCGATGAAACATAACGTAAAGAGGGGAACGTGGGTATTCGACGATATACCGTAACGTGACATATGACATCATAATTAGCATTAACATATTCATGGTATTGTGCAACAAAATTGAATCACGTGAATCAATTTCGTATCGTACCAGATACGGCATTCCGAAATGGCGTAGTGGATCAGGCATTTGACATCGCATTGGACTACAAATCCAGCTTATGTAGGTTCGAGTCTTCCCTGATGTGCCTTACAGAGTAATTTTATTTAATTAAAAAATATATGTATTCTACTTGTAATTTCATTTGCAGTTTGAAGGTAACTCACTTCCGGTCATAAGCTAGCTTAATCGGCTGGGCCGAAAAAAATCCTGTATATAGTCACAACGCGTAGTCTTTCTATAGCGGATTGTACGTTTTATCATTTACTTTATAAAAGGTATAAAAGGTTTCCAAAGATTTAAATCTACGTAAAAATACATATAAAAAGGGGCATAGCTGTGTCAAATGTGACATTGACCTATAAAATTAGGCGGCATCACGACTCTTTTGTCATAAGCATTTGCAATTTGAAAGTTTGATAAAGAAATCTTCAGAAATGGCAAAGTTATAGCCTACGTAAGTACAAAAAGGGACATAACTCGGTAAAATATGACATTGACCTACAAAATTGGGCAGCATCACGACCCTTTTGTCATAAGCAATACAATTTGAAAGTTTGATGAAGAAATCTTAAGAATTGGCAAAGTTATAGCCAACGTAAACATTTTGTGACGGACGGACTGACGGACCGACGGACAAAACGATCCCTATGTATCGCCTTTTCTCCGAAAGGGCGACACAAAAATGAAACGAAATTACAGAAATTCCCACTTAAAACAGGAAAACATCAAAGCGTTGACGGCACTGAAAATGTTCGGTCTTAAACATGGATTAATGTTAGGATTGGTACTGTAATGTAGTAGAGTGTTGAACACATGTTTTGCAATATGTCTGATAGTTTAAAGTTGAAGTGAGATTCCTCCTTGGTGAAGTGGTTATAGAAGCTGAAACTTCTCAATTATTGAGAGTCTTGGGATCGAGCCCCGCTACTGACCACGTCTTTTTATGTGAGCAAGTTGGCAGTTTCTTAAGATGGAAACTAGTACTAGTTTTTACCAGGAATGATTGTTAGATAAACTGTCCGCCTGTCAATACATGTATATGTTACTTAAATGTATTTCCTTTGACGTAGATCTTGATACTAGGCTAAATGATGAACAAAAAACAAAGTCGGAATACTTAATACATATACTATAAATTGTACTGAGCACTTGAGCAAAGCCTACAACGTCATTTTATCACCATAAACATTAACAAAACACATTTCTTTAAAACTGACATGCAATGATCGATACATGGTATATACATAATATACGCAACATAATAAAATAGTTTCTATTGGTGTTCCAGTCATGAGACATTGTTTCCCGCCTAATTCGCTTCGTTTAACCAGTGGAAAATACATATACTGTTGAAAACAGGTGTTGAACCAAAACTAAAACATTCCTATCTATTCCGTTCGTGATGAAACATCGCTAGTCAATATACTACATGTAGCATATATCATAAAACACAACATTAAACGGAAAATGTGTACAAATTGATGGGAGACCAGTATGGATCCAGATCAGCATACCTGCATGGTCGCAGTCTATTGTGTTCCTGTTCCCATGCCGCCTCTCAATTTTTATTATTTTATTACACTGAGCCATGTAAAATCACTCTAACCTGAAACACCTATGGAAGGTATTTCAATATGAATGAATCACAGTATGTAATTCTAAATAATTTTAGATTCTACTAATATTTTCATTTAATAATTGTAAGGAAACCTGTCTACCGAGATACCGTTGAAAAGGTGGTTTAAGACGAAACTATTTTGATATCAGTAAGGCTTTCTGACAAAATCTATGGTACATTTGTAACAGTCTAAGCTTATTTATTTTACATGTTCAACTTGTATTCACGAGTTTAAACAAGTTTAATGAATGCAGTTAAAATTCATTTTAAGCTCTAAATACTTTTCTTTTTCTACTATAACTAAGTGGAGCACGAATCTTTTTAAGCACAGAGCCAGTACTCAAACCGAAATAAGGGATTGTGAAGGTCCAAATCAAATTCATCTGACGAGATTTGAACCGCGACCTCCGGGCTAGGTGTACGACGCTCTACCTTAACAAATATAAACCACGGTGTTTCCCTGAATATGGCAGTTAAAGGGTATATTTCACAAATTTTAGCTAATAGCGACAGCAACTAAAAACTGGCTCTTTTCTACATAAGTTTTATGTAACAATCATCTTTAAACTCCCAACTGCGCAGTTTCTTCGTGGCGTCACTACTTCCGATTTTGGAGTGGAAACAAATCGTAACCCCGTAGTTAACCGTTCTTTACGACCTTCCGTCTGATATAAGTACTTACGATTTCAATTGAATGGCGTACTATAAACCGAAGAGATGGCGTTTATAAATGCAATTGTAGGTAAAGTACTGCCAGTAAAAGGTGTTTCACTTTAAGCGCGTTTTGATTGGTTGCTTATCAAAGTAGTACATGTCCAAACTGCGTAGTAATAAACAGATCACTTTAGTGCCATAATGCTGTACCTGTCGAACGTTGTACAAAATGTATTTACACATTAACTAAATTCTTTTTTGTGATAAATTGTCTCATTTTTTCTTATCTTTGAAACAATATAAATCTTTGCAATCATACCAACAGCAAAATTGTTGATCAGTTATGTTGCTTTCTATAAGTATTAGATGTGGTCAATCTTAAGGGTTGTTTTAGAATTGAGGGGTAGTTCGGTTTTAAAAGTACAATACGTATGTAAAATTTGAACCATACATTTTGAAAATCCTCACATTTAACTATTATGATAGCTCGACGAAATTGTATGTTGAAAGAAAGAAATGTATCTAATTACGGAAAACCATTGTTAAATATGGCTGCTCGTTCACAGTTTCCGGTGAAAAGATTAAAGTTATCCAAAATTATATACTTAACCTGGTAAACCATAAATTGCAAAAGTAATGGCTGGAGTAAAAATCTACATAGCAATTTGAGAAAATCTGTTGAAAATGTTGGTGAGCTAGGTCTGACAGCACCGGTACACTATAATATTTATAATTTCAAAAGCGTTTGCATCGCTTAATATACATGTAATTAGGTAGCGTATGTTTGCAAAAGTACAGACATACTTTACATGAATTTATACTAGAACCTTTTCATTTGATGATTTGTACTACAATATGTTAATTTCAGACAGTACATTTCACCAATTCTGAGATCTACCTTATTATATCAATATATAATATATCTCTCCGAGGTGAATTAGAATGCCGTTTATGTGAACTGTTAAATATGTGTGATTTTCAAGCGAATAAATTGAGTATCAAGCGTCTCAAATTTGTTTTCATGACTTGTTTGTATTGTGCTGTGGTATTATGATCACGTACGAAATTTTCGATGTTGTACATGTACTAAACATGCGAAAGACCGTCCTATTGTATTCGGTACTTTTGTGAAAGAAATGTAAGTGTTTTAGATAACAAATACTCCATTCAGCTGTAAAAGGGTAGCACTCTGGAATGAACAGTAGGGGACAATTCAATAGGCTACGGAAGTTTTCTTTGTAATCGAACTAAAATAAATATTTATAACGAAAATGTTATGTCGAGTATACATCAGGATTAGTGTTTGACCCCATTTGTCCACCAACCGAATCGCTCAGATTTTCAAATAAAAGTCGCTCGCTACCGCTCGCTACCGCTCGTTCCCTTGGTGTTTCTTAAAAAATTGTTAAAATTTGACTTAATAAACTCTAACTTATACATAGAGTGACATTTACAATAATAATGTAGAATATACATTAAGAATATCAGGTGACATTTACAATAATACTGACAAGTAACATACAGATTTAATTACGATAATTTTACAAATATTAGTTTGGATCAAATAAATGGGTTATTGTTTTGGGTAAACGTATTATATATATTATTTTGAAGTGTACACAGTGATTATAATTGTGACTGTGACTTAGAAAATGGGTCCAGATGAGCATTAATTATTATTGCGCAAATGTAAAAAGACAAATAACCATTTTCACCAAATTTCGACTAAACGTAATCATTAAAAAATGATGTTAATTGATTTTAAACTAGTTTTTCGAAACTTTAACTGGCCGATAACCTAACAGTCGATTAAAAGTTGGGGTTGTATTTAAACATTTTGAAATACTTTATAATATATTGAATGTATTAAGGTAAGAGGAAAACTAAATCTCTTTAAAGTAGACCCAAAAAGGCACACTAGTTTTCCCACATCATGTATTATTTTAGTCAAAATTTAACCAATGGTTAAAATAACAGCCGGTAAAATTTTTGAACAACTGGTTCCAGAAAGCAGAATGTAACTTTATAACCAAAGTAAATAAGTATAAAATAAGACACATACATCAATTTCCTGTTGTTTATAGTGTCTTGTTACCGATTATGTATTCAACTTTTGTATTTTAGAGGGTTTTTGTGTCGCCCTTTCGGAGAAAAAGCGATACATAGGGATCGCTTTGTCCGTCGGTACGTCGGTACGTCGGTTCATCCGCCCGTCACAAACTTAAAGTTGGCTATAACTTTGCCATTTCTTAAGACTTCTTCATCAAACTATACAATTGTATTGCTTATGACAAAAGGGCCGTGAAGCCGCAAAATTGTGTAGGTCAAGGTCATATTTGACAGAGTTATGTCCCTTTTTGTACTTTGATTTTGTCACGAAAACTTAACGTTGGCTATAACTTTGTCATTTCTTAAGATTTCTTCATCTAACTTTCACATTGCATTGCTTATGAAAAAAAGGGTCGTGATGCCGCCAAACTTTGTACATCAAGGTCATATTTGACATACTTCTTTCCCTTTTTGTACTTAAATTTGGCTATAACTTTGCTATTTCTTAATATTTCTTCATCAAACTTTCACATTGTATTGCTTATGACAAAAAGGTCGTGATGCTGCCACATTGTGTAGGTCAAGGTCATATTTGACAGAGTTATGCCCCTTTTTGTCAAGAAATTATTGGTTATTCTGACAAAGTGTAAGAGGGCGACACAAGTTTTCTACTGAACACCCATCTAGTTTATCGTTGGTACCGGATAATCCACATGACCAACGCCTCAAGAAAAGTTCAGTTATTTTCAGTTTCGGGGGATAGTGCAAGATACAGAAAGCGTCCCGTTCCAGAGGCACCCCCTGGTTCTTTGACATGCCCGGTGTAGAGCTCCATCTCATCCGGAAGATCATTTATTCCACTTTATAATTCTACTTTAATTACGGCTAACAACGTGTCTAATAATTTTTCTTCTTTACAAACGGAAACTGTGCAGTGTTTAAAAAACAAGCAACTGTTTACATTTTATTTTGTATAACATTTCAGCATTATTCTGCATTTATTATTGCTTTGCCTTAATAATCTGTCTGTCGGTTTTTTTCGTTTTTTTTCTGTTTTTGTTTAACTTTCAAAACGTCTTTAAACACTTCATACTCCTTTCTATTGCTACACTCATTTTAGGGCTTCGTGGTGTAGGGATTGAGTGTCGAATCCGTAGATCATGGGTACGAACTCCCGTGGTGGCTTTTGTCGGCGTTCTCCACAATTCCTTCTTTCTGTGCTTAGTACTGCATGTATCTCTAGCAAGCAGTCATCGAGAGTAGTTACACGGTGTTTATCCGAAACCGACATCTTCAGCTATTTTGTACCCTGTTTGCGCATACACGCGTCTCTCTCTGATAAAAACATAACAGTGTAACGACAAGACATGTAGGTAAATTTCACAAAGTTTATATGTATACATAGTAAAAGTTGGACATATACCTGTTTCACGGAACGTTAAACGTGAGAGGTAATCCTCGTCTGTACGCAAAAAAGGCTCGTAAAGTAAACAATACTACTTTCGAAAAATGTATGTAATTTACGTGTTGTCGAAAGTGCAAAGGTTAAGTTCAAAATGAACTAAATGCCGAAATATAGGGAAGACAAAATTAACTGCACTTGGCGGCCATTAACGCTGTATTTCTTATCAACTTGTGCACACCGCACGAAAAGTTCCGCTACCGTGACGCACGTAAGTATCATACATTTCAGACATATTTTGCCATCTGTTCTGTTCGCGTTGTATTCATAAAGCATTGATTTGTGAATAGTACGAATGTACGAATAGTACGAAACAAAATAAAAAAACACTGTTTCAGAAAGTAAAACTGTATAGTGCTTTCTTTGGTGAAAATACACCGAGAAACATTTTCCCTACATAGTGACTGACTACAGACCTGAACATACATTGCAAAAATATCGTGTTATCCCGTGCAGTACCTATTTTTCAGCAACATACACATTTTCAGTGACGTTTCGCTGCTTTTCTCCTTCCTGCTCCATCAATCTCACTGACGCGTGCTTGCGCAGAGGGTACATAAAATAGCGGCTTATGCAGAGAGGTCTCGGTTTTCAAAAATGCACCATGAGTTAATATATACTGCAAGAAAATGTTGAACAATCGATGTAAAATAAATATGTTTGAACTAACCAATAACCTTGATTTTTGTCTGAATTTGCAGTGTTTCTTTTTCAGCTACTGACTTCAAGAATAGCGTAATAGTTACTTCACTGACAAGAAATCCTTTTGCACCAAAGTATGACCAAATAAACATACTTCCATATACTTTGTATGACTTGCCGGAAACTGATTTTACCTCGTATTATCTCGGACTCGATAACTTCAACACAATGCTTTTGAGTCTCGACGTAGACTATGCCAGAAAATGTCTGTATATCTTTGACAGAAACACTGGTGCCATTTTTGGTTTGGAAAACTTTGACTGGGAAAATAAGTTTGACGGTGCATCTATGAAAGTTGTGCATCAGGGAATATCACGTCATTCTGTCCGCCTGTCTGTAGACTGGGTCACGAACAATATATACTGGACGGATCACATGTTTGGTTGGATAGTCGTGCAGTCTGGTAGTAAAGAAGATACTTACAAAATTCTTGTAAAAGATGACCTGGAAAAACCGTTAGCGCTGGTTGTGAGTCCTGTTCACCGGTAAGTAATTGACTATTTATCAATTTATGATGTTAACAACCGAAACAAACCAAATACAGATATGTCCTTTGCTACGTAGATATTTTTACTTCATAAGCTGTTCATATGTTGACTTGTATAAAATGAGTAAAATATAGCTAGTGATGAATCTAAATGTCTTCAAATACTTATAACACATCGGCCGTTAATTTGATAAGGATTTCAATTCCATAAAATGTGTTTGGCAAAAATATTGAGATAAATATTATCGAAGTCACGTAGAAAGGGCCCTTATGTTCCAAATTTCACATTTTTATGTTTTTCTATAAAAATGACCAGTAAACCCTTTTTCTCAGGAGCTACCGACTCGAATTCAATGAAATTTCATAGACTGCTTCATTGTCAAGAGGAGATTCACATGTTATCAGCAAGTAATAGTTATGATATTATAGTAATGATTATTCGAGGAGTTACTGCCCTTTGATTACGTTTTCTCAATATCCTCAGGATGAAATTCAACAAAATATTCATGGTAAGCTTCACTAGCAAGAGGAGATGCGCATTGACAGCATGTTCTGGTTCAGTGATTTTTTATTTGGTTAAGACCCTTTCATTTGGCCACTTTTGCCACAGCAGACGAATTGGTCATATCAACATGGCCGCCCTTGTCTGTCTATATCTGAATAGTACATTGCTTTGCATCCAGTTATCAGGTAATTTCCAAAGACACCTAATGAACGGTTTGTAACTAAACCTGAAAGGATATGTTTGATGGTACTGTAAGACAGAATATGGAAAACCCTGAAGTGTGAAAATTGAAATTAACTGGATCTTGCACTTGTTACTGCTAACACGGAGGATATAAAAAAAAATATTGAGACCAAATGCCTTTTCTGTAAACCTGTGTGTCTATACAGTCTATGAGTCTTCAATAAAAAAAAATCACCCAAATCAACATTAATAAATTTCAGTGAAATATCTGAAAACAAATACGAAAGGACTATGTTCAACATGTCCGTATAATTTCTCAACATACATTTACTCTAAAATTACTTAACTGAATCACCTTGCAGGTACATGTTCTGGAGCGATGTCGGTTCAACTGTTAAGATAGAGCGGGCATCATTGTCAGGAAAGAACAGACAAACCATCATTTCAACTGGGCTCTCCTATCCTACAAGCATCGACATAGACTATACTGCAAAAAAGATAGTATGGGTTGACTCTAATAGAGATACTGTAGAGACTGCAAACTTTGATGGTACAGATCGTCATGTTATACGCAGATTCTCGAATTCAGAGTTATACGATGTTGCTGTGTTCCAGGCGAGTACTTTTTAAACGCACGCAGTTTTTGCAAAAAGAAGAAATAAACAGACTGTTGTCTTGTGAAACTTTAACCCTGTTAAGATATCTCTTTCTACTTAATCTTTTGAAACAACTACTACCTAAGAGATCAAAGCAATAATTAGTAAGATACTTTTACGAACTGTGAGCAGTAGAGAGTCTTAAAGATATAATACTGCTCAAAATGACCAGAAAAAGTACGGTCAAGAAAAGTTATTAAAACATGAGAAATGTTTAGAAAATTAAAAGAAAATAAGTTATGCTCAACCATTTCTTTTATAAGTGCAAGTAAACACAAATGTATCATATAAAATTGATGGAAAATCATTTTATGACCCGGCGGGCCAATGGCTGAATTGGTTTCAGAAGGAGAAAAACCTTCAAGTTACTTCTGTAACTTAGAAAATAGAAACTATATATCAAAATTAATGAATTCTTTATTCTTTATATTCTAAGTCAGGATTTCTGTTAACAAATCAGACAGACATTATGGGTGAAGTTTAAAATAATTATAGAAATTTGTATGAAGTTAGGCAAACAGATAACATAGTAATTGAAAATATTATACATAATAGAAGTCCTAATTTAAGTGAGGAGGAAAAACTTTCATTAGAAGAGCATTTGAGTTATAATGAGATGTTATCAAGCTTAAAAAAATGTCCAATGATTCTTCAACAGGAAGCAGTGGTTTCACATTTGCACTTTTAAATTTTCTGGGT
Organism: Saxidomus purpurata; assembly: GCA_022818135.1. Classification (NCBI taxonomy): domain Eukaryota; kingdom Metazoa; phylum Mollusca; class Bivalvia; order Venerida; family Veneridae; genus Saxidomus; species Saxidomus purpurata. The sequence continues at coordinate 32,832,398 of JAFMSR010000012.1, forward strand.
GGATATAGGTCATTTCCTGGTAAGGCCAGTTAATCATGCCTTTGACACAGGCGAATTATCAGTACACAGTTGTATACCGAAGGGAGACAAAGACAAGCGGTATATTAAAAATTGGCGCCCAATATCCTTATTAAACGTTTCTTATAAAATTGCTTCTGCAAGTATTGCACAACCTTTAAAAAAGTTCTACCCAAACTAATAAGTGAAGACCAAACTGGTTTTCTTGCAGGCAGATACATATGAGACACTATTAGGTTGATTTATGATGTTATGCAATATACAGAATAAAATAATATACCAGGAATGTTATTATTTTATGATTTTGTTACAGCTTTTGACTCTTTGTCCTGGTCATTTATATACAAAGTTTTGATTTGTTTCAATTTTGGGGAAAATTTTATAAAATGGATGAAATTGTTTTATTATGACATACAGTCCTGTATAACAATTAATGGCCATCTTTCCGACTGGTTTACTATATATCGCGGTTGCCGCCAAAGCGACCCCCTGTTCCCTTATATTTTATACTGTGACTGTGTGCAGATATTCTTTCCATTTTGATAAAGCAGAACCAAAATATAAAGGGTTTTAAACTGAATAATACTGAGTTTCTACTGTCACAATATGCAGATGACACCGCAATGCTTTTAAATGGTACTGAAAGATCACTGAGAAATACAATGTTAACACTAAAGTTTTATGCCAAAATCTCAGGATTAAACATAAATATAGACAAAACAAAAACAGTCTGGATTGGATTTTTGAAAAACAGTAGTTTAAAGATATGTCCAGATTTGTGCCTTGCTTGGGAACAGAGTAATTTCAAATTATTAGGTGTAAACTTCACCCTTAATCTTAATGAAATTGTTTATATGACTAACTATAATCCAAAAATTGAAGAAATACAAAGGTTGTTTCTACAGTGGTCGAGAAGAATTATCACCCCATTTGGTAGGAATATTGCTATTAAGACATTGGCATTATCAAAGATAAATCATCTTATTTTGAGTTTGAGAAACTATTAAATTAAGAGAACTGTCACCACAAGGTCATATGAGAATGGTGGTATCAGAGTGGTCAATCTTGAAACATTCATGATAGGTCTAAAAATCACTTGGTTAAGAAGATACCTGAACTATAATACAAAATATTTCAATTTTATTGCTTTGGAATATCCATTTCTATGTAATTTCACTAACTTTTAGTGAATTTTTAAAATATAAGATTGATACTGTGAAGAACATATTTTGGAATGATGTTTTCCAAGGGTATATGAACTTGAATACACATCAACATCAAAAACATTGGAGAGAAGTTTGTACTTTACCGGTGTGGCATTATAATATGTTTAAAATTGGTGGGAAAAGCTTTTATTTCCCAAGGTTTCATAAAAAAGGAGGGACACTTGTAAATGATTTGTTAAACGGAAATGGAAATTTTTTATACCTTTAATGACTTTATAGATATATTTGATATACAAACAAACTTCCTAGAATATCAAAACATCATAGTCTATTAGAGATTTGTTTAATAAATTAAGATTTCCACACTATGCCATATAGGAAAACTATCCTATGCAACCACTTACAATTAAAGTTATTAGCAGCAGGGGAAAAGGTTGTAGGTGTATTTATGACTATAAATGCAAAACTCAAACACTTCACCATCTTCAACTAGGAAATTGAACACAATGCTAAATTTAAACACTTACTTCAACTGGAAATACACATACAAAACTCCTTTTATTGTGACAACTGATCCTAAATTACAATAGTTCCAGTTCAAAATAAATCACAGAATCATAGGTACAAATTATTTGTTGCAAAAGATGGGGATGAGGGATGAAAGTAGATGTACATTTTGTCATACACAAGGAGAAACAATTCAGCATTTATTTGTTGACTTTCAAATATCAAGTATTTTTGGGGGGAAGTCAAGAGATGGATAAATAATAAATGTCCAAATGTAGATACAAACTGGTCAAGGATAGACATTTTATTAGGTAATCAAAACCTCAAGCCAGCTACTGTGTCTGTAATTTTAGCTGTTAAATACAACATACATGTATATCTATATAAAATGAAAAAAATCAGTTCCTAGATTACAAACTTTTACTAACTGAATTCAACTGCATATAAGGGCAGAAATGTTTAACGCAAAGAAACTGCAAAATATGAATTATTTTTAGTGGAATGAGTTAATAGCGTTGCTTGGGAACGATGAGTGAGGTGTGTGGATGGGTCTGGTGTCACAAATACTGCACTGCTGTCTTTATTGCTTTCACTTTATTTTATTTTATGCCCCCGAAGGTTGGCATGTTAATATCGCACCGTCCGTCCGCCCCTCCGTTCGTCCGTCCGTCTGTGCGTCCGCCTTTACACATTCGTGTCCGGATTGTAATTTTGTCATGCATTGAAGGATTTTAAAATAACTTGGAACAAATGACGACGTGTCGCGTGCAAAACCCACATCCCTACCTCAAAGGTCAAGGTCACACTAAGAGTTTGAAGGTAATGGAATCCTGTATATATGCACACATTCGTGTCCGGACTGTAACTTTGTCATGCATTGAAGGATTTTAAAATAACTTGGAACAAATGTCTAGCACATCAAGACGACGAATCGCGTAAAAGACCCACATCCCTACCTCAAAGGTCAAGGTCACACGTAGAGTTTGAAGGTAATGGAATCCTCTATATATGCACACATTCGTGTCCGGACTGTAACTTTGTCATGCATTGAAGGGTTTTAAATAACTTGGCACAAATGTCTAGCACATCAAGACGACGTGCTTTGTATCTTTTTAGTTTTTCCTTTTTCACTTTTTTTGTTTGCATATAAATCATGGAGAGGTTTCAAACTAAGATGGATAACCATGGTAATGTATATAGAAAATATGCTTGAGGGAGTTGCTCCCCTTGATATATATATCACCTCAGTTTCACCACAAACACTTTTTACAGGTTTGCTCCCTTTGATAAATATTGGTTTATATAGTTTCAAGTCACTATGCTACTAAAATATGAAAGAAATTCTAGACATAATGCCATGCATATAAACATACAACTAAATCACAGAGACTTTTGTTTCCTACATCTTTCACCTTGCTGTTTTGTTTCGAGGGCAAGGTTGAAAAGGTCAAATTCAAACAATGTATATATAACTCATCAATAATTGTAGGAAGATATAAAGAACAATAAACTGTACATGTTTAACATTATGGTCAGAAGAGTAATTTAAAAAAGGAATTTCTTTTACTTATTATCTCCTTGAATGTATTAGAAACAATATTTATGTATAGCCTATATGTTTACAACTTTGAAATTTGAAACTTTGAAACATGCCTGTGAATGGTATCTAACACGACGTCAAACATTGAATAATTGCCATCTTTCTAAATTGCATATAAAATAATACCATTTGAAAAGGAGGAAAGACTCATTTTGTAAATACAAGCAATTTCATTACCACAATATGTTTGTGAAATATTTACCGTTTATTACATTAAAATGCGGAATTTAGCTTAAACCGTTACACACAAAGACAAATAACTTAATTAACTGACACAGTTAGTGTTATAACGATAGAACGTTTAAGAATATGAATAAATATGCATTAAAATACTATTTTGAAAAATAAAACGTTTGTGTTGCTTCATTTGACAATTATGGCAGCATTATCGTAATTCGGAGGCTGTGCAACGTCGCATCTTAATAAATTTGACGTCGGAGGACATTTTCGTTAAACAAGCCTTTTTTGTTTAAAAGCATCATTTTGTTAGACTGGGCAGGCATATGGTATCATTTGAAAGAAGAGGAAAAACGCATTTTTGATTTTTGAAGAAATTTACGATAAATCATTGGCTGAATGATAATTACAATTTTATTCGAGTATATTTACACATTTTCTTATATTGTTCTATATGTGGACATTTTCGCTAGACAATCATAAATGCAATTTTAGACGTTTTATTCATAATAATCTTCATTAAAAAAGCATTACTATACTTATTTTTTATATAAATATCTTTGATTTTCGTTATTTTGCATTCATTTGAACAAAATGAAAATAAATCTATACAAAGATGGGACACTTTCTCCCTAACAGAAGTTTTATACATATCTGCTCGAAGGAGCCGTTGGAAATGTTTTAGATTTTAATGGCAACTTTCGGTGACATTTACCATATCGTATACGCAAAATGAGAAAGTTTGACGTAATTTTCATATTTCGTTTTTAAGTAGAAGTCATGTGGATCAAGTATTTTTGTTACACGTGACGCGCATAAACTAACGTCGTGCTCAGTGTGTTTGATATCGCTTCACTTAAATTGAAGACTTAAAAGTATATTCTGTTACATAGTAATGTAAAACAACCTTTTCCCTTTATTTTTATTTACGGCTTCACATATTTTTCTTAAAATTTACTAACAGGCAGTCAGAATGAATCATGTATACGCTAGAAATTGCCAAAAACCCGCAACATCGGACGTTACGTCTATGTTTTTCACCACTCTGGCGTTGTTGACATGATTGTAAGAAACATATACCATTTACATAATAAAAGGGGTTACTGGGGCCTCAAAAGATAAAAAAAGAAAAGATTTTGTCATTTTTTAAACTATGTTCAATATGAATAAAACTATTGTATATATCGATGTTATATAGCTATAACTTTCGCAATGCTTGTTTTTTAATGATACTAATATTGAAGGGTATTATCACTTTGATATTGCCCCGAAAATCAATCTGTCAGTCTGTAATCTTACCTACATGAAATAAATATACTCAATGGTAAGTTATACATGATGCCAATTTGCTGATTGACTGATAGTACTATGCTATTACATTAAAAATATACAAGATGTTCTTTGGTATAACATTTGATTTCGAGAACAGGTATAAAGTAGATTCACCTTTTCTCACAATAAAGTTTTTCACCGCTGTTTCTACTGTTTAAAAGGGCAAAGATTGCCCCTGGTGAACATTTTTATTTGAATGACGCTATTGTTTTTATTTCATTGTCGTCATTTTTTGCGATGAATTATTGAAACTTTTACAATAATTTAATTTTATATCGTTTTTGTTGTGTATGAAACTTGAATAAATTTGAAACACGATAACACTGTTAAAATAAATATTTTGCCACTTTGGTTGAGTGTACTATTTTTATGACCAACATCTATTAAAAGGTTTCACGTTTCGAGGACCTTGAATAAATAATATGTATACATAGTAGATGATATTATCAACTCTTGTTATGAAAGACAACTCAATAAAATATATGTTTAGATCAATATAATTATTATTATGATAATTTATTTGTTCTCTTTTCAGCATATGATTGGTGTAACAGACCTGAACAATGGGTCTTTGGTCATTATAAACAAAAATACAGGTGCAGTAGTTAACTCCCTGACAAAGAAAACCGGTGACCCTTTCGTGGCGATTGCACTGCACACTGCAGAAATACAGCAGACCCTAGAAGGTTTGAGAACTTTAAGAGAATCTGTAATATGTGGAACGTTAAATAAACATATTTATTTGTGTCTATGTGGCGGTATATGAATAAGCAGTATCTTCGGTTGAAACTGTCTTTGGGCTATTTCAGGTAAGTTCTTAACAGGCTGAGAACAATTACAGGTGTACACTAAATAGAGATTCAATAGATCTAATACTATTAGGTTATAATTATCTAGCACCCTTGATAGGGAACTACTAGTATTGTGATCACCGGTCGTCGTCGTCATGTGCTGTCCCGGTCAACATCTGCGCTGAAACTACTGGGTCAATCATTTTGAAACTGTATACCAATCATACAAACATATTTAGATGTTTTTCCAAATGCAGGCACAGAGTATTCTAAAATCTTTTCAGAAACTGCTGGCCACCAGTGGCCACCAACAAAACAACTCCTAAACAATTTGTCATTATCGGTATTTCAGAAATTGGATGTCTATTTAAGAAACATCAAGCCTGTGGCATATCATATAATATTGCCAACATAAAGTGATTTGATAAACAAATGAAATACAATATGTTGGTAAACTCCAATGGATTAAACCTATCACACATATATTTGGTAATCTAAGTCTTTAAATTGGTTTCAGCAATATCATTGTTGCACCAAGTATATTGTAAGTATTAGCTATATTATTGCTTGTATATACCAATCTGTTTACAGTATTTTAAAACCCACGAAACCCATTTTTAGATTTATGTGAAAGTAGAGGATGCAGCGACATTTGCGTGCATGAAAATGGAAGTCCAGTCTGCATGTGCAAAGAAGGCTTTAAACTAAATGGGGGTGGCGTTAACTGCACAGGTAAATAAAGTTATTTTTGGTTTCAAATGATTTCATATATTGACATAACGTACAGATAAGTTATAAGAACGTTCTGATGAACGTTACTAAAGTACCTTTCAAAAATTCAGTTATATCAGTAATATAAAGGAATATTTAAGTATATCATAAACTGAAATTTAGTTCCTACTAACTACTACATTGCTCGATACAATTTTGAGGAAAATGTTCAAGAATTTTGTAGTAGTTTTGTACCTGTTAGTAGCAAATATCACTAAATTATAATGACAATAACCTAAAAGATATTTCGCTTTAGCAAATTAATACCAATGTATTTATTCATGAAGACCTTTGCCAGACTGAAATGATTTCATTTTGATGAGGAAATATTATTTTTAGAAGACTTAGTAACTATAATTATTGTACGACAGAAAGATTTTGCTTAGTCAATAAAACTGTTATCACAATCAAATTACACAAAATGTTAAAGGTCGGGGAAGAACTATCAAAAAGGCTCAGGTTGAGAAATAACCTCTTGCTTTGCATGCACTGAGCTAGCATTTGCGGTTTAAATCCAAATTTTAATGAAATTAAAGCACAAATTCGTTCGAAATTTAGCACAAATGTTCTCTTTCATAAACGTCATAAAGTCTGAAATAATAAAGTGCCTTGGTGGTCTAAAAGTGTTACTTCTAGGAAAAAAACTTCATCCCATAGTAAAATGTTATCTGTTATAAATTGATGTCCCATAAATGACCTACGTATGGTTTATCAGGAATATTCATATCATAAACTTGCTCTACATACAATATTAACCTTGAATGTTTATCAAAATTAATGACATTTATCAGAACTACGAGACATTCCTTTTTGGTATGCATCTAGATAAATTATATGTCTCTTAGATACCACTTTTTCTGATATGATTACTGGCCATTGTCTCAGTTTCATACAGACAGCAAGAAAAGAAAAAAACTCTATAACGCACTTTCATAGACACTTGAAGGCTTTTCTAACGCGACACTTTTTAAAACCGAATTTCATGGAAATGTTTCAAAGTATTGATTTGAAATTATGCATGCAGTTAGGTGGCCATATAAGACGTGCAAATATGACAAAATTATTCAACCGTGACGGTTCAGTAGCTATGCTATGTCCAGGAACGATGTCGCGCAGTCGGCATGTTTATTTAAGACACGTAAGTTAATCGATTTTTATTAATATTTTTTTGTTATTTACCAAAATTCATATTGCAAATATTTATCATTGTAAAAAAAAACTCAACGCCTGACTTGTATTCATTTCAATCATATGCATTCTATCCTTTTTCGGATAAATCTAGCATATCATAATTATTGGTGCTGTAGGTTTTAGAGTACCGCGATAGAAGATACGTACGGTGCTTTCTAAATTATAACAATTTCAATAAATTCCACAAATATTGTTTACATACAAAACAGTTACATACAGAAATGAAATTGGTTCATTTTAAATTAATACAAATTACCATAGTTACCTTTCACATCATGTGTTTCGAACTTTTAACTGTAATTACATTATGTAACTTTTATTTCTACAGTGATGTTTAATTCTGTTCATTTTTTAAACGTTATCATCAATGAAATGTAAATAAATTTAAATGCAATGAGTATGATGCCTTTAATTATCATTCTCTGAAATTTCTACGAAATCCATTTACAAATAAGCAAAATAAATGCATTTGAACGGATGTCGGGTTAGAAAAGCCTCCAAGTGTACACGTAGAAAATGTACATGTATGTATGAGAAACATGCATTGACTCGATGTTTAATCCTTCAGTAAGACAAAGGCAGAGTAACACATTGCAATAACTGAAAGTTAACTTTAAAGTTATTTGAAGTGACTAGGGGAACATAAGTTATCTTATTTATTGCAATATCAAGCAGACGATTTCTGCGTTTACATTAACATATTACAGAGTATAGGGTAATAAAACTCCTCCCCGCATTCCTTATAAGCCGGTCGGTATTTCACTGAAACTAACCCCGGCTTTTAACCAAATGTTAAAGCAGGTTAAATGTATGCTTCAATGATTTCCGTTAAACAAAGTATCACAACATTCTACTCATTGATTTTTTTTAAAAGGACACATGCAGTGGTTACTAGGTCAACATTTGAAGCATATTTAGTAATTGACTCCTTTACTGTTTAAAACTCTAAAATATGAAAAACTCCATGACCATTGTCTTTGGCGGACGGGCTCAGTAGATTCTTATTCTCTGCTACAAAGCCAAGCTCGTTAGCTACACACGATTATACATCATTTGTAAACATGGCAATTTCTTCTAATAAAGATAAAAGTAGTGTCTTTTCAAGTTTTTTTAAAACAGTTTCTGTCTTTGATGTTATGATGCGTAAATATTGATTATTTTCAGAGGATTTAGGTACATTTCATCGGGCACTTGTGTGGTCAAATAGTAGCGATATTTGTATGATGGACATACGGAGTGTAACAACGAATGTACATACGGACACCGCTGAATGTTTCTTGCAAGGCGGAACGTCTATCAGTTACTTTGATATAGGTATGTACTTTTTAGCTCGCACATCTAGCATTTAAAGGAAAATGCAGGTATTGTTATCGGATATCTAATGGTATATACATTACTATGAATTAATGGTAGGATCGACTAAATCCCGCTTTGCCGTTTCAATAGAAAATTACGAAGAACGACTCATTTGCTTTAGGTATTCATACGTTATTAGTAAAATGACAATAATTTCTTTGCTTTGAACTTCATTGTAAGTTTTCATTACAAAAGCAATGTTTGTCCGAAATAGTTATTTATGATCGGGCGTTTCAGCCATTCATTAGATCATTGATTACAATGTCATCCAATAATACCCATGTGGAGAAAATCACTGTACCTATTAAAGTGAAAGATGATGGTCACTACATTTAAGTATTATATTGATATTCTAAAACAGTATACAATTAGAAAAATAAAATTCCTGTACTATAAATTCGGTACATCCTCCAAAGTTTATCATTTATATTGAAATTTGTAACAGACTTTTTGGTTAATTGGGTTTCGAGAAAATATAATTGAAACAGTTTCAATCTGATATCGCACACTTCAATCTGCTATCGTAAACCATTTCTGAATGGGCCGACAGTTTGTTAGTATTTTTTAATCCTGCAAAGTTTGATTCAGTGGTTTAAACGAGAAACCGCGATAAAATAAAACATGTCTGATCAACACATTCCAACTGTTAAGAAACATGAACATCTTGGGGTGTTCTTCTCTGAGGATTGATTGTGACACCCTCACATCGAGTATATCTGTAAAAGAGAATGAATTAATATGATGAAAAAATTGAAATTCAACCTAAAGTCTACGTAACTCTGGTAATGTATTGACCATCAGAGCTAGAACTTCTTTGTATTTCAACTCATTCCTTCCATCAGTCCTTCGCGAATGGATTAACCTTTACCAGGAGATGAAATCCAGATCAACACTTGCCACGTTTAAAACTTCTCTTGACATCAACAAACCTGAAGTACCTGTATGGTTCTACTATGGAAGCCGACGACCACAAATCTTTCACACACGCCCGATGACAAAATGTAGCTCCTTAAATAACCATCTTTTTCTGAAAAAACCTTATTGAATAACCTCTTTGTCGTTGAAGTCAATTAGAAGACAGCAACCAAAATATGATCAATTAATCATCACTACTTTGCAAAATTACACTCTAACACTTCTTTACGGACGAACCAAAAGATTGCCATACCAACATTAAGCTGTTTTATGCTATTCACGATTTTTCCTTAAATTCTTGCTAAGAATTAATTGAATGAAAATCCATTTTGATTTCAGTAAGAACAACTTAAAGGTGTCCCGTCATGGTTATAATTTAATAAAAAGAATTTCAGGGAGAGGAACCCCATAAGACAAATTATTTCGTTTTAATCCCTTTCAGTGTTTATATTGTTACACCTGTATGTATGATTGTAATGCACATACACTGAATAGATGTGAATATAAATACTTTAGTTGTGAGCGAGCAACAATTTCGCAAGAAATGCAGTTTCTATTGATCTTAAAGAATCTATATCGCGTTTTTTTCAAGATATGTTGGACCGAAAGGTTATATTTGCCGATGGACAGGAAATTTACAGCGCAAAGATTGGACAAAATAACGCAAAAACGAGGCTGATTTCAACAGAAGGTTTTATTACTGGTACGGTACAAGTAATCTAATTCTTTAAAAGAACCATGTGCGTGTACATAATAAAAATACTCTTTGCTTCTTTATTCTGTTTTGACCGATCGCACCATGCAACCGCAAACGATTCTTGTCCTTTTCTTTAAACTGTCAAAATAGCTTTCCAATAGGACCGTATTGGCTTACATTATTTTAGAATTATACCGTCGCGTGCCTTAATTAAATCAGCATCCAGGAGAATACATTCAACAGACAAACATTTATATGAATTTATCCAGGAACAAAAGGGTTCGTAGCAATGCTAGTAACTGATTTGGTTTAGAAGAGTTAGACAGGCATGTATTTATTCATAACTAAAGCAATAATAGAAATGACACGGTCTGTATGGAAGGCATGCATGTACCTCAACTAACTGTGACGATGTAAAACTCACTGGAAATCTTTATATAATCACAATAGGTATTGGCGTGGACTGGAGGGATAACAACGTGTATTGGTGTATGGGTACGACAGAAGGAACAATCAACCTAGTTTCTCAAGAAACGTCTGATTCCTACAACCTTGTCAACAAAAACTTGACTAACCCAAAGGATATCAACCTTCTCCCTTTTGACAAGTATACATTTAAAACGATATATCTCATGTTGAATGGCACTTACGAAACTTGAAATAGTAATGGTATTTAAAAAATACAATGTATATGAATGCACTTCAATTGTATTTCATTTTCATTTTCAAGTTCATGCATTATAAACACTTGGCAATGAATGTTTTGTGGTATGCAATGTGCCGTCGCTATAGTTTCAGAATATCACATTAACATTTTGTTTCAGTGCAATGTTTTGGATTTCTGGAACTTCCGGTGCTTACAAGATAGAGAAGGCTGAGCTTGCCGGTTCAGAGAGGCATGCAATAGTTTCCGGAGGTTCTCTGAGTAATCCAACAGGACTTATCGTAGATCATTTGACAAATACGTAAGTTACACTTCCTTCGGATGTTTCTATTAATTTTAAGGTGTTACAAAAATTACAAATATGCAACACTTATGTCTTGTTTAACTTTTGGTTATGTATCCGACATTTTTTCTGATGAAATTCTAGAAGAACAAGAAAATTCGATGAATTAATATCCCCCGCCAAATGTAGTAAATAGAAGAAAAAGATCAACTGAAAAATGTATTGGTCTGTCTGTTTAAAAAAAAACTTGATGGGCATCATTTAAAAAATGCCAGGAAGTGTAGGGGATGGATATTAGAAAGAACGATCATTAAATTAATGAGCCAGTACAATTTAATTTTGATAACTGGTTTCAGAGAAATAGTATTCTAATGATTTTATATTGAATATTGTAGAAAATAACAAGTAAAAGGCAATAACTCTTGAGATATTAATCCAATCTTGACCAAAGATGTGTGTGCCCCGCGGCATTATGCTATTGTACACTTATCTTAAGTTTCATGAAATTCTATCCATTGGTTCTTGAGTTATGACTTAGGACGGATAGACGGACGGACTGATAGACGAATAACGCCAAAACATGGCGTATGGCGGGGGATAATAATGACAATCTTGAGTTATGACTTAGGACGGATAGACGGACGGACGGATAGACGGATAACGCCAAAACATGGCGTATGGCGGGGGATAATAATGACTGTTTTTAAGAAACGCTACTTTATTATTGTCTCAGGATTACTGATATAGTGAAATAAATTATTTTATAATGATAAAATAAGGGCTACTAGTAATTGTACTATTGGGACTTTAACCAAAATGCGAAGCAATGTTCATCAGTTTCCTACTTACAAATATGCATAAAAATCCTTATACAGATACGGTTTGAACTTAACGTTTTGTTTCAGTCTGTACTTCATTGATGCAGGATACGCGAAAAGTTGTGACGTCAACGGAATGGAACTGACGCCGTTAACACTAACCAGTCCTTTAAATTCGCCGACAATGATGTTGACTTACCAGGTAGCTCTCTCAAGCACATTTCCTTTTAAAATCTATGGTAATATTACGCATGCATTACAGTATACTACGCCTGCGTTTTAAAATGACACGATCAAGTTAAAAGTAGTGTTTATTTGTATGTTTCACGGTTTCATACAGTTTGGTCCTGTACTTTCAGGTTTTACTGCTTATGCAATACCTAGTCAGAATACAGGGATTATCACAGTTTGTCATTAAGCATTTAATTCCATTGTATACATATTTTGCCATTATTTTGTAGCTGTACAACTTTTCATAGTCATACCCGTGTAGTTGGCATATAAAGTCAGTGAATCGCTGTCAGAATCTGTATTCTTTCTTCACATTTCGTTTTTCATGGAACTACATTCCTGCCAAAGAACTACCATGTTTCTACAGATTTTGTTGTTTCATGGAACTACATTCCTGCCAAAGAACTACCATGTTTCTACAGATTTCGTTGTTTCATGGAACTACATTCCTGCCAAAGAACTACCATGTTTCTACAGATTTCATTGTTTCATCGAACTACATTCTTGTTACAGAAATACAAGTGTTTTTACAGATTTCATTGTTTCATGGAACTACATTCATGTTACAGAATTACCATGTTTCTACATATTTCATTGTTTCATGGAACTATATTTATGTCACAGAATTACCATGCTTGTACAGATTTCGGTGTTTCATCGAACTGCATTCCTGTTACATAATTATCTTGTTTCTATAGCTTTATTGTGTCGAGGAACTACATTCTGTTACAGAATTACCTTGTTGTGGCAGACAACGATTTTCCTACCAGCGTGCTTAAGATCTTTGAGAAGAAATCCGAGCCGGTTTTGAAGTACATACAGCATGCCATAGATGTAGACAGTATGACGGACATGAAGGTTTTAGATGCTATTCTTCAGCCAAATATGATAGGTTGGTAGCTTAGAGAAATGTTTGAAAGTCCATATACTAAAAAGCAAATTAAACACGAGTTAATTTTTTTAGTGAAAATGTGTTTTTTTATATGTTTGGTATTTTGGTGCTTATTCGTGTACTGTGTTAGATTATTATGTTGCAGAGATGATTGCATGGTGCTTTGTAATTTCCGAAAATGCAATTTATAAGTGTAACACAATAATCACTGGCCTGTTTACGAAAAAGAATACGTTCACATGAAACCATGAAAAATGGACCTTAACAAGTACAAGTACCTTCGTATTGAATAGATGAACTTCAATCAAATACTTACCTACGATAAAACTATTTTTAAATTTATCTCAGTTTAAGCCTATCAAACTTTAGAAATCCAAGTTTGTTGCCAGAAAGTAGTTCCATAATCTAAAGACCTAGACCAACTATTTGATATGAAATCACTAGTTTTGTTATCTAGTATGTCTAAACAGTTATAATGTATCGTTATTTTCAGGTCCTTGTGCCATTTTGAACGGAGACTGTGAACATATCTGTATACCAGTGGGTCGGAACAGAATATGTCGCTGTGAATATGGCTTTCAGATTGATGCGAACAAGGAATCTTGCTCATCAAGTAACGTCACCCTTTTAACATTTTTTTCTGACCAGTTTTTTACGTTTTTACTGCAGACTATGTCCAAAACTCTTAAATTCTAAATTCTTGAATTCAAAAATGCTAAACTTTGCTTGTTACCGCCACATGTGTCGTTAACAGCTTATACTTTCAGATCGATGGTTTTGTGTTTCTTACTAACGAAGCTTTGGACAAATATGCCAAATAAACTAGTAAACTACGACCCTACTGATGCTTGTATTTGTATTGAAGTATTGAAGATGTCTAAAACAAAAAAAGGTCCTTTATCCCCTGATGTTGTCTTTGGAATCTGCGATCAAATTCAAGAAATTTGAGAAAACGAAAATCCTTTTATGTATCGGCGGTAATTTTAAAAGATGCATGGTATACTTATTTCATGTAGTAGACCTGTTTAGACTTAAATGTTTCATCTGTTTTTCGGCGTAGCGTTTGACCGGAAATTGGGGACTTTTCAACCGCCAATGAAATGACAAGTATAATGTAAAGCATTTTTTGAAATTAAAAATTTACGCTGTAAGGCACCTTCTAATCGGATAATACCAAGTGAAAATAGTCAATAAAATACTCCTGCGTTTTCAGTCTTTCCTGAATAAGTTTATAATTTTGATATGTAAATTATTCATATCTATTAACATAATATGCTGTTACCGCCAAACTAATTTTAATTGTAAGTGTAGAGTATTTATACTTTCTGGGCCAGTGAATAACGGTCAATAAATCGAGTAACATATTTCGCAAGAAAAACAAGGATTAAGTTCCTGATACACATGTCACGGTACATATTTAATTACAATTGGGACAGTTTAAGCAAGTGGTCGAATAGCTCAGTCGGCGCAGCATTTGGTCTAACATCTGTGTGGGTGAAGGGCCATGGGTTCGCATCCTTGTCAGAGTGCACTTATCTCACCCGGTGACATTTTGCGCCTTCTGACTGAATAAAATTAAATTTTACCATAAAATCTAGCTACAAATCGCTTTCATATACTAAAACGTCGACCTACCATCTTTTTAAAGGTAGTTTTTGTTTACTTCTTTTACGTGTGCAGAATAACTGTAGATAAAGGACGTTTGAACAGATTATTTGCGATTAATTGTATATTACTACATTGTACATATGTTGTAAATTTAACAGCTGCCTTGACAGACAACTTTCTTCTTGTGACTGACTGGACACATAATAAGATATACCAAATTTCATTGGTAACTGATGATGTAGTCGCTGTCGATACTGACACGTATGGAAGTCCCATTGCTATTGTATACAGCAGCGTAACACAGCAAGTGATTTGGAGCTCTAACCAGTTGGTGCAGGGAATCAGTTTGAATGGTACAGGCTACAGAATAATCTTTAACACAGGTATGTAGTTTTTAATCTAGCTGCAATAGCTGTACAGACAGTCTATCACTTTATTGTTTTTTCGAAATAATATTTTATAAACAGAATGTGTTAGGAAAAGACATCTTGGACCTTTGCTAAATACATGGCATAATAACTTAGAACCGTTGCCGTTTTAACTAAAAGTGCGTTAATATAAGTTACGACAATGGCATGTTTATATATATCTGGCTTTGTGTCACGATTAATCGTTAAGAAAGTTTTCTGTTTTATTTCTAAGAGAGGATTAGCAGTCATGCTGTTCGTTTTGCAATCGATTACACTAGCGGCAACATCTATTATACCGCTAATCCTGTTTCAATCACGAGATTTATTGGCATCGGCGTCATATCACGTGACGGTCTTCATAAACGCCTTATATCGTTTGGGGCAAAACCAAGGGCCATTGTTCTGGACTCGGAGAGAGGGTATGTGTGGTGCAATTGTGTTTTATATTCTTCATACTGATTTAGCATATTTTACCACTTTTATTGACTTAAGACAGTTGTTAATTTAATCTAATAACGATACAATAAGTTGTTAGTTTCGTGCTTTATAGTACTATCGTTAGAAGAACCGAAAATATTTACATAAAAATTAGCATAACCTATCAGCTGTTAAGGAAATGAAACATTTGACTTGTACCTTTATCATCCAACTAAATAATATTCATTCTTGATAATGAATACATCTGGTATTGTCTTATTTCTACACCGTGTTTATATTGCTTACTTCTTTCACATAATGTGCTTCATGTTCCAAACAATGTGTCTGACTGAAGCAAATAAAAAAAATTGTGTAAGGGTAAGGCCAATAAAACAATAAAACTTAAAGTCCGAAAATTGACCCCCACGTTATGTTTGTATGCCGCGACGCAACGATCTGGTTACCATGGTATCAATTCCTTATGAGAATTTCAGTATGAATGTGGCTTGGTTAGGCAAATAATAAACAATACCAAACAAAAGACAACACCCCCAAATATAAATTATTATACGGTAAGAGAGTATAACATACTATCACAACACATAACAAATTATAAGAGCATAAATATAATTCCAAGACAGATAAAGATATCTATGATACGGTGCCAACAAGTAGGAAATAGAACATAAATTGCATCAAAACATTTTGGTGTGCGAGGTTACTCCCAGATGAAAACCTTGTTCAAATTTATGTAAACAGTAAAAATATGGTTGTAAACAGACGCTGTCCTGTGAAATGGTTTATTATACGTAAAATTGTTAATAATGCTAGACTAAAGTTACTCATATTCATATTATTTTTCTTTTCTTCTAGGCTCCTGTTTTGGACCGATTATGGTTACAAACCAGCATTTGTAAAGAAAGCGCATATGGATGGCTCTAATGTTGAAACTGTCCTAGAGTCTGGTCTGGTTTGGCCTAATGGACTTGCAATAGATACTAAAGGTGATCTTTTCAATTCACATGATCTCGTACACGTACACAAAGAAAAGGTATGGCCATGAAATGAAAGTATACAGAAGAAAAACTTATAAAAAGCCATTGAATCATTGCATTTGAAAACCTGTTTTAACATCAAAATGTCAAAATAGGGTAAATTTAAAGTAAAAGTACAACCAATAATACATTTTCTGAAAGTTTGACGTAAGTCGCTACTGTACGAGTATTTCTTAAGGTATAGTGATTTAAACAGAGCATCTTACCCATCATAGCATCTTTGATAACGACTCATGAAAACAGGTTAAGATAGTCGTAAACAATGTGCAAACCATTTGCCTCCAGTTCATAGGATTTTAAAGACTTATTTCAAAGATGGCATTACTGTCATCAGTCTAACATACAAACGATGTAATTAAACTACAAGAAATGTACAAGAAGCTTTCCTTGGACGTATAAGTTTACATAGTATAAGGTATGTCTGGAATTTTATTTTCCGCGGCAATACATTTATATTTCGCAATGAATTACATACATATTATAAGTGTATTTTATTACAGGACAAATTCTTCTATCTGTATTAGTTTTACTTCCTCTTTACTCAATAATTACAACTTGGGCTAAGCAAGGTTTGCGCTTGCCAGGACTCACGTTGTAAATGTGTGTATACATTAGAACTGAAAGTATGTACATTATAATCAATCGAATACAAATAGACATTGATGCTAATATTTGTCATGTTCAAAATTCTAATATGTTTCGTTTTCAGAAATGTCACTGTATGTTACTGATGGCGCGACGAACAATATACATCGGTGTACATACACTGGAGTTTGCACAGTTTATTACACAGATACTGAAGCTCATTTGATGGACATCGAGTTACTTGGCGATTATTTGTACTATACTGCTTGGAACAGGCCGTAAGTTATTCAGTTTTGACAAAATTAGTGGTAATGTGTAATTCATTACTTGGAAAAGATTGTTAGTTTTCATCGACCAGAGCTATGGTCACAGGCGGATACACGGCCACCTTCTGAGTCGTAAGAACAGAATCCACATTTGAAGACAGTGACAACTTACTTGCTGCCTGTTTGCATATTGCTATTTAAGTTGGATGGATGTTGAATAAGCAAGTCCTTAAGCCATGATGTTCCCTACCAGCGTGCATTCATTATGTACCGAAATTTGTCAGATATTAGCCAGTTGTTTTTTGACATAACCCATCTGTTTGAACTAAAATATACAGTTTGATTTCATGATACTGCTGTTTACAGTCTACAGAATTGTACTTAACAAGTCGTAACGTCTTTATTATACAAGTATTCAGAACGACTGTAAGACTGCTTGTCATAATTAAATTGTCCCGTCAATTTGAATTTCGGAAGAAATAACCGAAACGTACAAAAGGTATGAAAATTCGTGACGTTCTAACATAATTTTATTCTTCTTATTAGCTATGTAACCAGACTCCACAAAACAGACCGCAGTATTATTTCAAGGGTTGGTTTTAAACCTGAATTAGGACGATTAGATTCGGTATCCTTGTACAGTTCCACATTGACTTCACCAGCTGGTTAGTGGAACGTTTAATCCCTACGTAGTAGTATGTCATACAGTTCAGTAATTATATCACCAGCATATTGGTCATACTGTTGAAAAGTTCGTTTGTATCAACAGATACACGCAATGCCATAGATGTTCAAAAGTTGCATCATCACCATTTTACAAGTAGTACTCAGATATCATGCTTAAAGCAAATAAAGAATTTACTGGTAGCACGTTTTCAATTTGGAAATGTTCGTTAATTCTCAATAACAAATGCATAAACCCAGTATATTTCCTCCGTCTTCAACAAGTTTTACATGTCGTAACATAGCTTTGTTTACTGTTTCAGTATCTGAAGGATGTTTACCAAACAATGGGCATGGTCAATGCAGCACGTTTTGTTTCCCTAAACCCTCCTCGTATACATGTAGCTGTGAAGACGGGGTCGATTTACTAAATGATGAAAAAACGTGCAAAAACGGTAAGCTAAATGTTGTCACCGTTGAATTAATTGATACAGCAATAAGAAATATATTAAAATATAGCGGTGAAGTACAAATAAACTTTAATTAAAAGACTACTTTTGTATCGAAATACTAAAACATTTATACAATAATTTCTTTAACTTGGTGTCTGGTAAAAGTATTTAAGGCCTATATATATATATAAATATTTTGAAAAAACGTCTTCCAAAGTTTGAGGATAAATGATTATCCATTGAAATATAAATAAATGAAATTATAAATATAATAGTTATTAGAGAAGTTGGCCTAGTTAATGAATTATTTAATCTTGTGTTGCAGCTCAGACATCTTCTACTTTGACAACAACAACCACTCCGAGCACGACACCAACGTCGAAAACTTCATCAACGACAACTCCGAAAATTGCTTCAACTGAGAAGCAAGAAGCATCGCCAGTCCCAGTTATTGCAGGCGGTGCTACTGGATTTATTGTACTGGTTGCAATTGCTGTTATAGTGGTTCTTATCGTTATAAAAAGGTTTGTATGTATAAGATGGAATGCCGTTTACCCGTGTAGTGTTTAAAGAGGACAAATAAATGTTATTGTTTTTGCTATACATATCACAAAATGCCACAAATATATTCATTGAATATAATATCGACAAGAAACGTTAAATCCTTAAATGTTATCAGTTTAATTTGAACCAATTCGGCTTATTTCATTATGTGCTGATTGTACAATAGTGTAAGGACACAGTTTGTCCCTTTATAAATAATATCATAAATAATAAACGACAGTCTCTTTTTTCTTCTCTTAACCTAGACTGCACCAACGATTTTGTGTTTGAAACCTTGACCGGTTGGTATTTTACAAATCATTCGGAAAGATACCACATGTACTTTTAAATGCTTTTGCTTCTATTTTGCCGAATTGTAAAGACAAAGTATATACATTTCTACACAGAAGGAGCGGTAGGAGAGGAAACAACAGTAACGAGCCAACTATCCAGAACGA
This sequence comes from Saxidomus purpurata, assembly GCA_022818135.1. Taxonomy (NCBI): domain Eukaryota; kingdom Metazoa; phylum Mollusca; class Bivalvia; order Venerida; family Veneridae; genus Saxidomus; species Saxidomus purpurata. Next base: position 32,852,264 of record JAFMSR010000012.1, read on the forward strand.
CCCAGGATTTGTTATCTCCTTTATCTCCACGCCTCCTCTACGGCAAGATAGACCAGTCTCTAGACCAGACACAACATATGACTGGATCACGTTCGATGAGCCAGGTGAAGACTCCAAAAGTAAAGACATCAAAGACGTGAGTGACATAATACCTGTGTATGTTTAGTGTAATAGAAATACAGTCCACAGTCTAGTATAGCTTGGTAAATACTTATTTCTTTAATGAAATGAATACTAGTAGATAATTCTCTACAGGCGTCATTTAACACGTGTAAAGTTCGATGCTAATTTTATAATTAACAGAATGAACAGAATGACTATATGCGTCTTACCAAAAAGCAGAATGATTACGAAAAGCTGAACAGCGTGCAGAAAAGTCAACCTGACAGAAATTTTAGGCCGTCTGCATTGCCAAACGAGAATCAAACAATGTCGGACATGAGTTGGAACGGAAGTTCACAGATTATGGATGATTACTTGTCACCTGTTACAGATACTGAAAAGGCAGTAACTGACGAAGATTTCAACAATCCGGTCTATGTTGGCGATTCAACCGAAAACAACACCAACCCATATTTGCATCCCTTTAACCAAATTCCTACTATCACTTTTTCACCCCAAGAATTAATATAACAAAGCAGTTGGTTTGGATACCGGATTATTTAAGGCAGATGTAGTTTCCTATTTGTTATGACTCCCTTTTCATCATAGCATTCCTTAAACAGTACTACTTAATCAGGGTGTAAATAAAATAGTCGTTGTGAACGTTCGTAAAAGCAACATTGCTAAGAATAATACCAGAACTTGAAGTGTTGCAGAATGCTTAATGTTAAACCAATTTGTTGTGCCGAAGGCCACTGACTTCTAAGCGAACCGACGGGAGGGTTGGAGCTCAGTACTGATCTTTTTAGATAAACAACAAACCTGCACATGTACATGGAAACGGGAAGTTAATCCCAAACAAAACATTGTTTGTCGCAAAGAAGGCATGTACTTTATTTTTGTGTTATTATTGAATAATTATTAGCTGAAGAAGTTTTACAAAAGTCCGATGTCTAATATAGCATATTATTCAAATGCAACTAGAATACTAGTAATACACAATATCATAGATATTTATTATGAAAACAGCAAGCTCAAATCCTGAAATAATAGAAGACTAAAAGGCACAACTTCGAAGAAGCCGTCTATTTCCATCACAAACAGACGTCTAAAGGTTACCTTATATTTAATATGATATGGAATTACATGTTGCATGTGTTTTTAGATTTCAGAGATGTATGAGGATACGGTGTCTGTACAAATTGTGCTTTTGTTTTATTATTCTACTATGCTAACAGGTCAATATATCACATATTTGTTTGAGTAACCATTAATTACCGTCGTATTTCTGCACAAAATAATATTTCAGACGTCATGTTACATTTTTATATCTCTGAAACGAAGTTAAGGAGGTATGTAGGAGTCATCAGGTCGTTGGTCGGTCAGTCAGTCGGTCGGTTGTATTTTCCTTGTCCGGATCATATCTTTAAAACTTAACTGGTTGGAATTCAATACAACTTCATACAATAGTACAAATGAGAGGAAGTGCAGTGTATAAGAACCATAACTATATCTTGATAAATTACAGAGATATTTATAAGAACCATATCTCTGTTTTAGTGGGTTTTTTTCAAGGTATTCTGTTACAAACTTCTTCAGTTGATAAAGCGGTCTTTGGGGACATCAATCACATTTAGTGATAGGTTTAAATTTTATACTATTACTCGGACAAATTAACCTGATCCTCCTGACCTCTATTAGTATAATTTCACGGTCGATTTAGTGGCTATATTCATCTTCGGCTTTTATTTTACAAATATGCACGAGAAAACTTATATAAAAGAATTGATAAATATCGTTCAGACCGAAGCATAATATCAATCACGCAGATAGCTCAGTTATAAACCAGGTCTGTTTTTCTTCATTAATAATCTGTACCTCGTGTGTTCGAGTTATACCAACGAAAGTGTAAAGTCTTTTGTATTCAGGTTTAGCCCATTTAATGTTTTTAACTGTATTTTTAGGCATATATTATTATTTCATGTTACTCATATTTTTACATTTTATTTTTTTTAAAGAAATACAAGCATCGTGATGCTCGTGCATTCCGTATTCGACTGTTTTCCGTTTACATACCATATAAGGTCAATTAAAATACAAATTAAAAAACATAAATAACTTAACGTGATTCGAACCCTCGTATTTTTTATGATATCTAGTCACTAAATCTGCACTTTGCACGCTAACTTCTTGTCTACGACTAACAATACTTCTCTAGTCGTTCATTAACACTACACAAACAATTTTTAACCGTCGAGAAGTTCCGTATTTGGTACGAAAAGAACCGTTACCACACGAAATGCTCACGGAAATTGATTTATTCAGCACAATCACAGAATAACATATTCATGCATAAAGGTCAGGATCAGGTTAATTTGTCTAGACGTGCAAAATGCCATACATAGGTAATATCATAATGTTACATTTTTCAAATTTATTTCATGTTTAAAATGTAATACCCATTTTAAAAATATATATAAAACTCGGTTAAACGCACACATTTGTCCGATTTACACATTTGTCCGATTATAATTGCCTTATTTTCTGAGATAAATTCTTTGACTTCATGACTTTTTAAAAGCATGACAAAAGACTGTCAGAAAAGAATTATTGTCAACAGTAATCAAAATCTAACAGTACGGTTGAAAAGTACGTTTGCAAAAGTGGAATAACTGAAAGCATGTATAATATGTTATATACCCAGTTATATTGGATAGATCTGAAATTCGTTGTAATGGGATTTCAAATAAACGTATTACTTTCGAAAACAAATTGAAAAGTTGATTAACATTAGCTAATTCAGGTATAAGTTTCATCACGCTGTTAACCGTTGACACAATTAAACTTAAAAAATTATTCTTCCAGTCTTTAGTATATTTTTATTGATACGAATTTCGTTGAATTCCCAAGGTCCCAATGAGAACATATAGAGAAAGAGAGTTAAACTGTATCTCTGTTTAATGTAAACCAATGTAGTGATTACGTATATTTGCAGCTACTTCTTACGATTGATAAAACTAGATACAAATTCAAGATTAGTCAAATAGTTTCTCAGAATACTATCGCTACAGAATATATATCAATCCATATCTGCTTCTTTAGATTTGGTACCAGGGTTCGTCATGATGAAATTCTTAATTGGCTCTGATGGAAGAAAATAGGTGTGCCTGAATCTGAAAAGTTAAAATTTCGTAGAACATGACTTTTGGTGTTTCATTTTAGCAAAAGATTGCTTATTCTGAATACGTTGCTTATTTTATATACACATCAATTCATTAAAGTTGGGTATGTCCATACAAACGAATACAAGTACAGTCGTATATAAGTGCCATGCTAATTCTTCATTCAATGGCTCTAGATACAAGTTCCAAACAATTATTTGCAGAAACTGTTTTAATGATGTGTCGAGCTAGCGACCTTTTCCATGACTGTAATTTTTGCATTGATTTCTACGTTTAGTTAAAAGATTCAAAGAAAGTGTTTTAATGAATTGCCGAGCTAGTGCTACTTTCAATGCAGTATTATTTTCTTGCTGAGTTACAGCTAACTGTACTGTAGTTTGTTGTGGTTGATACTTCAAATTGTACACTGAATATTTGAAATCCATGTATATAGTTGTAAAGTGTTGCTTTATTTTGTTTAAGATTAAATTACAATAACTCATATACATTTAGAATTTAATAAATGCTATTTTGTAGAAAAAAAGTGTTGATTGGTTTGAAAATACTTTTATTTTCATTATTTCATGCACAGTATTGTAAGATAATAAGCCCCACGTATCAAGTAGGGAACTTTGTGCTAAGTAATAAACTCCCTTTTGAGTTACAGCTTGCATTTTACACTCCTAGAAATCCTAGAATCTTTTGTTGAAAAATAACCTGTTGAAATAAATGTTTAAAATATAGGTTTCCCAAATATGATAAAATGATGGACCTGATCGCAACCCAAAAACTGTCTACCACACCATACATGTATCTGCCCCGCTGATGTGACATAAGTCAATACTGCTACATGGCAAGATTAACCAAAGATTTTGTACCAAGAGTTTTCAATATTTGTTGCTTAAAAGAGAAAGATAATTATTGATGAAGAATAAGATACTAAACATATTGTTGTGCCCAATGTTAAGAAATACGAAGAAAATTTAAATCTAGATGAATCTGAAATGCTTACAAATAAATTCGTAAAAACAGAAACCCTAAAACACACAATGTCTGCCACAGCAGGACTTAGCAATTGAGAAAACGCGCTCTACAACATAACAGGCCAGTCAGTGCTTATAAACGTTTCTTGAGCACAATCTCATGCTTAGAACAAAATCATGCTCAAGTTATATGGAGTAAAGTCAAGTTATATCTTTTTACGAACTCGGGTTCCATAACAATAATCAGAAAGTCTGTTCTTCATCGTATGTATATTTATATTACACCCAAATTTGTAAAAAAAGTATAACTTGATCAGACTTCATATTACTTGAGCATGTTTTTTTATTGCACTGACTCACAAAAATCCAGAAGGTTGGACGCAATTCAGGGTCGATGTGGGTCAAAGACACTCAAGTAAATAGAAGAGAACAAATCAAAGCACCGGCCTGGTACTTAAAATAACGTCCGATCTAATTTTAACTATTTCGTAACTACATTAGCCGTCTATTAACCGATTGATAGCACATTCATCTGTTTTAAGATTTAAAAAATAAGCATCGGATAAATAGTAACGTCTGTAGTTTTATTTTTGTGAATGCAACTGGCTATGAAAACTCACATCTGTTTGTCAATGTATTAGAATAATTGAGACATCAAAGTAAACAACGAATGGAATGAAATCGACAAAGGCGTCTGTAAACATCTTCTGTCAGAACAGGTGTCCTTAAATTCTTACGGTAGACGAAACACTACATGAGACACAGAAGATTGACAGCAGTCATTTGGAATTCCTAGTTCTATTAATCATAAAAGATTTTTTAACTTTTGCAAACTCATACAAACGTGTTATTTAATCTGGAATTTAGGGGAACAAATCATTAAGAATGCCAATAAGACTTTTTAAATAGTAACTCTTCCAACATGATCGTGCAGAAACTGAACATACATGTACATAAAAGTCATTTCGGAAATGTTTTGTCATGTATGTAAATATAACTCGATATCTGGTATGACTTCTATTACAAAACTATAATCTAAGTTTTATTACTTGCTAACAAAACGTTTGACACTCAATGTTCTATTTGAAAACTTCTTTCAACTTAAAGTATTAAAGTCGAAGCTTTGCCACAATCTTGTACGGTTTTGGAGCGTGTACTAATCCAAACACGCCATCTACACGTGCCACTGAAAGTGTCTCGTTCTGTGGGCATTCTAGACGAAACTTTTGAACAAGTGCACCAAGAAAAAGCAACAGCTCCATCCGTGCCAATGACTCTCCGATACAGTTTCGCTTTCCTGTAAGTATAAAGTCACATATGCACAAACATGTATATTAGCAACAACAACAACAACATTATATAACAAACAAGAGTAAGTGTAAAGCACTCGAAAATCTTTTATTTAACTGCTGTTAAAACTTTAAGTAAACCATCGAACCTGTCTGATCTTAAGAATGGAATGGTTTCATGTTGCATAACAATATTATCAATCAGTATCAGTCAACAATGGTGACTATAAAATTCATTTTAGAAATTGGCCAAAATCCCGAATTGGTTCAAACTTTAAAAAAAAGCTCCATACAATATTTTTCATTGTTATACTGTTGTTGACATAATGCTTACGTTTTAAGATATTTAAAGACAAAATTAAAACGATAAATAAATAATTTTTTATAGTTCCTCCAATAGCTAAATATTTAAATATGCGTATTTAAACCATATGTTAAGCAAAACAGTGAGAAAAATATACAATATAGTTAGTACACGTTACAATAGCATTTTGAACATTCTTTGTATGATAAAGACGATAACAATCAATTTATTTTAGTTATTTTGGGTTATATGTCCAGTTTGGGTTGTAGTCAAACGCTTTTTTACTTACTTACACGCATGAAACGAGTTTATATTAAATCTTCTATCTTGAAAAAATGCAGTATTTACAACAGAATTCGATTGTAGGACAATTGAAAGAATCTATATTGGTGTCAACGTGACGATTATATAAAAACAACGTCACTCAAAATGACCACATCCCTACAACACGTCCAAGAACCATCTGCGTGCTGAGCGGACATACACTAGTAATGCGGAAATGACCCTTAACTACAATCATTTAATCCAGTCCCTACTAAGAGATGAACAAACACGTATTAATATATCACATATCAAATAAGACAAGCAAATAAAACTCCTACCAAGAAAGAATGCTATCATTTCATCACATTTCTTTAAGGTATTGTCTTCGTCAAGAAAGCGTTCCGGGCGGAAGTTTTCTGGGTCCTGCCAAATATCCGGATCACTGAATACCGAATCCAAATCAGGCATTATAACAGCGTGTTTTGGTATGGTGAATCCTTGAAAGGTAATATCTCTTGTCGTTGCATGTGCTCCGCTTGTTATTGTGATATTGCAGTACCTTTAATATTTACATTCAACAATTACATGTTTGAGTAGTGGAACATATTCTTATTTTGTTATGAAGTAGACATTGTAACTAGTGAGACTGGTCTTAAAGAGAAAACAGGTACAGTACTACAAGCAAGCTTCGGGCGTGGTAATTTTAAACATAAAATGGAATTAAGTCTGATACATTTTCATTTATTATAATATATAGTAAAATATTAAAACACATCATTGCTTTCTAATAGTCTGTTTTCTTTATATTAACCAATCTTCTTTAGTGTTTTTTTACCTTAAAACCTCTAAATAAAATGCTTCAAGATATCCCAGCAAACTTTTATCTGCAACTGACGGGAGCCTCTGTACCCCTATACTGCTTGATATTTGTTTATACAATTTCTCTTGTATGTCTGGAAACTCCGCGAGACAGACTAAAGCCCAACGCATTGCAGATGTCGTTGTGTGCGAGCCACCAGCAAAAAGGTCACCAAGCAATCCAGACAACTGCTCCACTAATATTTAGAAAAAGAGGAAATATGAATTGCATCCTATTCATAATTTGATAAAATATTTTCAAACTAGGCGGGGTAACTGAATCATCCAGTTTATTTGCCAAAATAGTTTATTTTTAAACTCACGCTTCATCTTGGTCTTAAAGAATATCATCCCAAATCCCTCTGAGTTTTCAATATCATTTATGTTTTCTATGGTCTAAAGTCTCGAATATGTAGTACTTTTCGTTTGTTATCCTTGACTTGTCAGAAGTCTTAGTTAAAAACTAAACGAAATGCGCCATTCACTACTTCCTTCTAAATTAAACTTGGAAAATAATCAATTTGATATACATAGTAATACTAATTTAGTAATATAAAATTTATCCTATAAATGAAAACATGCAGTTATAAATGATTGAACACTTACAGCTCATTGTCGTATCTTGGTGAGCTTTTTCGATTCTCTTTAGTTCTTTTATGTAGGCACTTGTTAGGTCATTTACATCATTTTCATCATACTCCCTCACATGTTCGTCAATTATATCTTCTACGTACTCGAACACCTTATCGGCATTGCTTATCATCTTCTTACACTTCAGTGGGTCACCGGGTAGTTCTGCCATCCACGGAATAAGGTTAGCTAGACCAGCGGCAGATCTGAAAATAAAGTCCAAACAAGTATTATCAGCTCTCTGTCTGCAATGATGAAATAGTAATGTAATTTCTTATTCCACACAGTTGCAGGTCCCGAGTTCCTAGCAAAGCCTTGCTCGGGTCTGTCTATACCCTGTAGTGAAAATTGAAACAAACAGTACAGATTGTAAATCATTGATTATACATACATTGAATTGTTTCCAATGACTGAGGCATGTGAAAAATATCTACAGCAATGTTTTTTATCTTCAACAAATCTACAGTTTACCTCTTTGCATAATCATTTTGAATTACAAGTTCAGAAAATGAAGAAAAACAATATCTGAGAAAATTTACAGAAGTTGCATTCTTATGCCAAAATCTAAAAAAAAAACGATTTATTTAGTTGTAAATTTCTTCAATACGTTCATTTAACAATGATTTTAGCACTTTACTGGTAATGGTACATATTCGTACCAAATCATTTAAGATAGCGACAACTTACTCCATATTTTCGTCAATTACTTTGACCATCCCAAGAAATCGCGGATCATCATGTTTAAACTGTCCTTTGAACAGAATAAAACATATCACATTAGCAACATGTGTGCTAATAATATCCTTGGGATCGAAGGCTTCACCGTTGAAATCTTCTACTTCCGAGACGAACGCCTTAGCCTCCTCATGGATCTTTCCTTCCAGTTTGCTTTTCCCCATTCCAAAGTCCTTTAATGTGCTCAAAGCAAAGCGACGGTGTTCTTTCCAACGTTGTCCGCTGGCAAGAACCAGACCTAAAACAGAGACAGATATACAAATGTAAAATTGGTTATCATACTAATCTAATATATCATAATGCGTTTCGTTATATAAAAATGTGAATTTCAATTCGATTTATACAAACTGAAATACATAATATGATTGGTTATGCATAAAATACTGCATTTTTTTATATACATGTGTAAACAAAAGTACAATGCAATTTGTTATACACATATTCATTATGTGATTCGCTATGTTTAATATGATTTGTTACGTAAAAAGTTAATTATGATGTGATTTGTTATATGCAAATATTAGATATATATTTGTTGTATACAAATATTTAATGTAGTTTCTTAAAAACAAATACATATGAACTAGTTTCTTAGTATAGAATATGTCTATATAAGAACACAGTAATAGATCGTATAACAATGAAGAATATTGCATAATTAATTATGCATGTGAACCTCCCCGGAAAACACTATGAAAAACAGAAGCATGTAAGTAAGTGTAATATTACACGATGATTGGTACAAAACAAATGCAAAAACACATAGAAATGCATTTCGTCTTAGTGTCCTCTATCAACTTAATACATTAAATACTTTTGAGTTATGCTCCGGACATTATGGAATTATTCCACTTACCCCGATTTCTAGTAGCAATATCTGATATGTAAAAGTTAGGTCGATCTGCAAACAACTCTCCATTTTTTAAAAACGCCTCTTTTAACGTTTCATATCCAGCAATTACGATCCCTAATCTTCCACCGAAGTAGAGGGTGTATACATCGCCAAGATGTTTATGGTACTTCCGAAAAGGCTTTCGCATATCATGTCCTAACAGGTGCAGATGTCCGATGACGGGTAACTTAAAATACGGCGATGGCGGTAAAGGAGGAGTATATCCGTTTGAAAAGAAGATGTAACGTAGCAGTATACCCACAGTGATTATTAAGATAACCGTTGTGAAGGAAAATTCGTTTAAGTAATTCAAAGCGTAATTAAGGTATTGTACAGCCATATCGGACGAACAGTAAGTTCCACGGTATGCACTCAAACAAATTCTTAAATATGAAAATGTACTTATATTGAGTTATTTCGTCAGTTTATGTATATTTAAATTAGTGCGTCATACAGATCTAACTTCCTGTGATCAGTAGTTAAACTTATCATATGTAACCAGAGCTTGTGTTTCGTCAGTTTACCTACTCCAGCGTAAAAAATATCACGAAATACTTCATCGCATTTGAATAGCACGTTCAGAATTTAAAAAAATATATCGCACCAGTAATCCAAACAACTGAGTCCATAAATACGTACGATGACCTTAAAGGTTAAATGATAACATTTGAAGGGTTAGCTTTAAAAATGGCTAGAAAGCTGCTCGCTTGGTTTTTGGAAAGAAAATGTAACAATATGTACTGTTATATAGATGAAGCAAGACCGAATTCGGTTTTAACTGAATCAATGCCCACAATTACTGTATGCAAATTCAAAGATTTAAAATGAGGTCCAAACAAAAAGTAACATCATCAAACTAGGATGTAACAAAGGGAGATTAATCATCAAAACAAGTATGTTGTTGTTGTAAGAGTTTTATGCCCGTTCCAGTCGTATTTTGGTAATTTTAATAGGCGGGCAGTTTACCTAACTATCTTTCCTAGTAAGAATCAGTACTAAACTTCTTTCCTCCGTATGAAATTGCCAAATGACACGGTCTGTAGCAGGGCTCGAACCCATGACGCCAAATCTGTGAGGGGTTACAACGATTTCAAGTCAGCAACTCTAACTACTCGACCACGGAAGCAGACTCAAAACAAGGCAAAGCAGAGTTCTTCCTCTGTTATTAGACAATGTATCACAT
>JAFMSR010000012.1:32863164-32876963 GCA_022818135.1 Saxidomus purpurata
AGCATAAAATCACTGCATTTTCGAACGCCCGTGCCGAAAAAAAAGCACTGGGACATGTCATTTTTTTTAATGTTTATGTCCTGCTAGATCTAAAGGTTACGTAAAAAAAGAATTAAAAACATTTATCGGTTAATTTTTGTATGGCAAGCAATTTAGAATTGTCTACAATTCGTGTTGATTTAGAAGTGGGTGGGGTAATTTTATATGCTTTATTTTTCTTTATTGCGATGATGAATCGGTCGACAATGCCTTTACCTCAAAGATTCACTTCAGCCAGTAATACAACTGATAAACATTATAAAATTTATTGTTTCGAGGAGAGAAAAAAAGAGAAACTGACATGACTGTCGATTTTTTTTTTGAAACCTTAAAAACTAAGAAAACATACTACATTTATAAATGCCTGTTGCGCGAAATCAAGGACGGAAACCTATCTTTTTCATTGCTGTATTTCATTTGGAAATGAATAAGGTTGAAATATAGCGACTTTAAAGAAAATCTATCGAGTAGTTTTTTTTTTTCAAGCATACCACCTTAAAATCTAAGGATCACTTTGAATTTACTGATATAATAAAATAAATTATTTTATGATGATAAAATGAGATCTACTAGTAATTGTACTCTTGGGACTTTAACCAAAATGCGAAGCAATGTTCATCAGTTTCTTACTTACAATTATGCATAAAATTACTTATACAGATACGGTTTGAACTTAACGTTTTGTTTCAGTCTGTACTTCATTGATGCAGGATACGCGAAAAGTTGTGACGTCAACGGAAAGGAACTTACGCCATTAACACCAACCAGTCCTTTTAATTCACCGAGAATGATGTTGACTTACCAGGTAGCTCTCTCAATCACATTTTCTTTCAAAAATCTATGGCACTATTACGCATGCATAACAGTATGCTACGCCTGCGTTTTATAATGACACGATCAAGTTAAAAGTAGTGTTTATTTGTATGTTTCAGGGTTTCATACAGTTTAGTCATGTACTTTTTAACTGCTTATGCAATACCTAGTCAGAATACAGGAATTATCACAGTTTGTCATTAGGCATTTAATTCCAGTGTAAACATATTTTGCCATTATTTTGTAGCTGTACAACTATTCATAATCATACTCCTGTAACTGGTATCTAAAGTCAGTGAATCGCTGTGTTCTTTCTACATATTTCGTTGTTTCATGAAACTACATTCCTGCCAAAGAACTACCATGTTTCTACAGATTTCATTGTTTCACCGGACTACATTCATGTTACAGAAATACAAGTGATTTTACATATTTCATTGTTTCATGGAACTACATTTATGTCACAAAATTACCATGTTTGTTCAGATTTCATTGTTTCATCGAACTACATTCTTGTTACATAATTGCCGTTTTTCTATAGCTTTATTGTGTCCTGCTACTTCTATTACAGAATTACCTTGTTGTGGCAGACAACGATTTTCCTACCAGCGTGCTTAAGATCTTTGAGAAGAAATCCGAGCCGGTTTTGAAGTACATACAGCATGCTATAGATGTAGACAGTATGACGGACATGAAGGTTTTAGATGCTACTCTTCAGCCTAATATGATAGGTTGGTAGTTTAGAAATGTTTAAAAGTCCATATACTAAAAAGCAAATTTAACATGAGTTAATTTTCTTTAGTAAAAAATGTGATTTTCTATATGTTTGGTATTTTGGTGCTTATTCGTGTACTGTATTAAATTATTATATTGCAGAGATGATTGCATGGTGCTTTAAAAAAAGTTTGTAAGTGTAACACAATAATCACTGACCTGCGTACGAATAAGAATAAGTTCACATGTACAGAAAACATGAAAAATGGACCTTACCTAGTACAAGTACCTATTTATTGAATAGAATAACTTCAATCAAATTATTACTTACGATTTCACCTTTTTTGAAATTCATCTCAGTTTAAGCCAAGTTCAAAATTCAGAAATCCTAGTTTGTTTCCAAAAAGTAGTAATCTAAAGACCTAGACCAACTACTTAAAATCACTAGTTTTTGTTATCTAGTATATCCTAACAATTAAAATGTCTCGTATTTTCAGGTCCTTGTGCCATTTTGAACGGAGACTGTGAACATATCTGTATACCAGTGGGTCGGAACAGAATATGTCAGTGTGAATATGGCTTCCAGATTGATGCGAACAAGGAATCTTGTTCATCAAGTAACGTTCCCCTTTTAACAAATTTTAGTTATTTTCTGACCAGTTGTTTACGTTTCTATTTCAGAAAATGTCCAAAAATCTCGAATTCTGAATTCTTGAATTCAAAATACTAAACTTTGATTGTTACCGCCACAAGTGTCTTTTACAGCTTGTACTTTTCTGTTTCTTATTAACAAAGCTTTGGATAAATACGCCAGAAGAACTAGTGTTCATAGCGAACTACGCCCCTACTGATGCTTGTATTGAAGTATTGAAGGTGTCTAAAAACAAAGAAAGGCCTTTTTATCCCCTGATGTTGTTCTGCGATCAAATTCAAGAAATTTGAGAAAACGAAAATCCTTTTATGTTACGGCGATAATCTTAATGAATGCATGGTATATTTATTTCATGTAGTAAACATGTTTATACGATACAGTGTTTAGTTTCATCTGTTTTTCGACGCAACCGTACTAACTTCGCGTTTGACAGGAAGTAGGGAACTTTTCAACCGCCAATGAAATGACAAGTAGAATGTATGACATTTTTTTAATGAGAAATTTACTCTGTAAGGCGCGTTCTAATTGGATAATACTGAATGAAAATAGTCACTAAAATACTCCTGCGCTTTCAGTCCACCTGAATGGGTTTATGATTTTGATATGTAAATTATTCATATCTATCAACACAATATGTTGTTACCGCCAAACTAATTTAAATTATAAGTGTAGAGTATTTATACTTTCTGGGTCAGTGAAAATCTGTCAATAAACATATTTCGCAAGAAAAACAAGGATTTAGTTTGTTTTCCTGACCCGCATATCACGGTACATATTTAATTATCATTTGGGACAGTTTAAGCAAGTGGTCGATTAGCTCAGTCGGGAGAGCATTCGGTCTAACATCTGTGTGAGCAAAGGGCCATAGGGTCGCATCCTGGTCAGAGTGCACTTTTCTCACCCGGTGACATTTGGCGCCTTCTGACTGAATAAAATTAATTTTTACCATTAAATCTAGCTACCAATCGCTTTCAGATTAAGGAAGTTTGAACAGATTATTTTGTGATTAATTGTATATTCCTACATGAACATATGTTGTAAATTTAACAGCTGCTTTGACAGACAATTTTCTTCTCGTTACTGACGGGACACATAATAAGATATACCAAATTTCATTGGTAACTGATGATGTAGTCGCTGTCGATACTGACACGTACGGAAGTCCCCTTGCTATTGTATACAGCAACGTAGCACAGCAAGTGATTTGGAGCTCTAACCAGTTGGTGCAAGGGATCAGTTTGAATGGTACAGGCTACAGAATAATCCTTAACACAGGTATGTAGTTTTAAATCTAGCTGCAATTATAGCTGTTCAGACAGTTTGTCACTTTATATTTTCGGGACAATATTTTATTAACAGAATGTGTTAGGAAAAGACATCTTTGACCTTTGCTAAATACATGGTCTGATAACTAAGAACCGTTGCTGTTTTAACTGAAAGTTTGATTTTAACATTGCGTTAATTTAAGCTACGACAATGGCTTGTTTATATGTATCTGGCTTTGTTTTACGAGTATTTGTCAAGAAAGTTTTCTGTTTTATTTTTTAGAGATGTTTAGTAGTCATGCTGATGGTTTTGCAATCGATTACACTAGCGGCAACATATATTATACCGCTAATCCTGTTTCAATCACGGGATTTATTGGAATTGGCTTCATATCACGTGACGGTCTTCATAAACGCCTTATATCGTTTGGGGCAAAACCAAGGGCCATTGTTCTGGACTCTGAGAGAGGGTATATGTTGTGCAATTATGTTTTATATTCTTCATACTGATTAAGCATATTTTACCACTTTTATTGACTTTAGACAGTTGCTAATTTAGTCTAATAACGATACAAGAAGTTGTTTGTTTTGTGCTTTATAGTACTATCGTTAGAAGAACCGAAATATTTACATAGAGCATAACCTATCAGCTGGTAAGAAATGTAAAATTTGACTTGAACCTTTATCATCCAACTAAAAAATATTTTCATTCTTGATAATGTTAACATCTGTTTTTAATATTTAATTTTTTTAGTACTTTCACATAATGTGCTTTATGTTTCAAACAATGTGTCTGATTGAAGCAAATAAAAGTATTGTGTAATGGTAAGGCCGATAAAACAATGAAACTTAAAGTCCGAAAACTGAGCCCCGTTATGTCTGTATGCCGCGACGCAACGATCTGGTTACCATGGTATCAAGTCCTTATGATAATTTCAGAATGAATGTGGCTTGGTTAGGCAAAACATAAACAAAACCAAACAGAAGACAACATCCCCAAATATAAATCATTATACGGTAAAAGGGTATAACATACTATCACAGCACATAACACATTATAAGAGCATAAACATAATTTCAAGACAGATACAAACATCTATGATACGATGCCAACAAGTAGGGAATAGTACATAAATTGCATTAAAACATTTTGGTGTGTGAGGTTACTCCCAGATGAAAACCTTGTTCAAAATTTGATGATTGGTTACACATTTTAAGTGATTTTAGTTACCTTTTTCTTTTTGTAATTTGTATATCCATCATTTGAAAAATGGTTGTAAACAGACGCTGTCCTGATGCGTGTGAAATGGTTTATTATACGTAAAATTGTTAATAATGCTAGACTAAAGTTACTCGTATTCATATAATTTTTCTTTTCTTCTAGGCTCCTGTTTTGGACCGATCATGGTTACAAACCAGCATTTGTAAAGAAAGCAAATATGGATGGCTCTAATATTGCAACTGTCCTAGAGTCTGGTCTGGTTTGGCCTAATGGACTTGCAATAGATACCAAAGGTGATCTTTTAAATTCACATCATCTCGTACACGTACACAAAGAAAAGGTATGGCCATAAAATGATAGCATACAGAAGAAAAACTTATTAAAACAAAAATAATATCAAACAGGGAATGCCACGTACCAAAAACGCAGCCTCCCCAAAACGAACCCCACAGCACCCAGAAGTGCACACCACCAACACAAAGCCATAGAACCATCGCATTTGAAAACCTGTTTTAACATCAAAATGTCAAAATAGGGTAAATTTAAAGTAAAAGTACAACCCATAATACATTTATTTTCTGAAAGTTTGACGTAAGTCGCTACTATACGAGTATTTCTTAAGGTATAGTAATTTAAACAGAGCATCTTACCAATCTTAGCATCTTTTATAACAAATCACGAAAACAGGTTTAGATAGTTGTAAACAATGTGCAAACCATTTGCCTCCGGTACAGAGGATTTTAATGACTTATTTCATAGATAGTATTTGTTAATACTTAGACATAACTGCCATCTGTCTAACAAACAAACAATGTAATTAAACTACAAGAAATATGCAATAAGCTTTCCTTAGACGTATAAATTTTCATAGCAATAGGTATGTTTACAAAAACAATTTCCGCGACAATACATTCATATTTCGCATAAAAAATACATACATATTACTAGTGTATTTTATTACAGGACACATTCTTCTATTTTTATAATTTTTACTTCCTCTTTACTTAATAATTATAACATTAGGCTAAGCCAGATTTGCACTTGCCAGAACTCACGTTGTAAATGTGTGTATACATTAGAACGGAAAGTACACTTGTATGTACATTACAATCAATCGAATACAAAAAGACATTGATACTAATAATTGTCATGTTCAAAATTCTAATATGTTCTGTTTTCAGAAATGTCACTGTATGTTACCGATGGCGCGACGAACAATATACATCGGTGTTCATACACTGGAGTTTGTACAGTTTATTACACAGATAGTGAAGCTCATTTGATGGACATCGAGTTACTTGGCGATTATTTGTACTATACTGCTTGGAACAGGCCGTAAGTTGTTCAGTTTTGACAAAATTAGTAGTAATGTGTAATTCATTACTTGGAAGAGATTGTAAGTTTTCATCGAACAGAGCTGTTATGTTCGAGTTATGGTCACAGGCGGATACACGGCCACCTTCTGAGTTGTAAGAACAGAATCCACAGTTGAAGACAGCGGTAACTTACTTGCTGCCTGTTTGCATATTGCTATTTAAGTTGGATTGATGTTGAATAAGCAAGTCCTTAAGCCAAGATGTTCCCTACCAGCGTGCATTCATTATGTACCGAAATTTGTCAGTAATTAGCCAGTTGTTTTGTGGCATCACCAATCTGTTTTAACTAAAATATACAGTTTGATTTCATGACACTGCTGTTTACAGTCTACAGAATTGTACTTAACAAGTCGTAACGTCTTTATTATACAAGTATTCAGAACGACTGTAAGACTGATTGTCATAATTAAATTGTCCCGTCAATTTGAATTTCGGAAGAAATAACCGAAACGAACAAAATAATTATATGAAATTCTTGACGTTCTATCATAATTTTATGTTACTTATTAGCTATGTAACCAAACTCCACAAAACAGACCGCAGTATTATTAAAAGGGTTGGTTATAAACCTGAATTAGGACGATTACATTCGGTATCCTTGTACAGTTCCACATTGACATCACCAGCTGGTAAGTTTAACGTTTACTCCCTACGTACTTATGTCATTCAGTTCAGTAATTCTATCACCAACTTGTTGGTCATACTGTTAAAAAATTAGTTTGTATCAATAGATACATGCTCAAAAGTTGCATCATCACCATTGTACACGTAGTACTCAAATATCACGCTTAAAGCAAATAAAGAACTTACTGGTATTACGTTTTCAATTTCGAATTTTTGTTAGTATTCAATAACAAATGCATAAACCCAGTATATTTCCTCCGTCTTCAACAAGTTTTACATGTCGTAACATAGCTTTCTTTACTGTTTCAGTATCTGAAGGATGTTTACCAAACAATGGGCGTGGTCCATGCAGCACGTTTTGTTTCCCTAAACCCTCCTCGTACACATGTAGCTGTGAAGACGGGGTCGATTTACTAAATGATGAAAACACGTGCGAAAACGGTAAGCTACATGTTGTCACCGTTGAATTAAATAATACAGTAATAAGCAATATAAGCATATAGTGATGAAGTACAAATAAACTTTAATTAAAAGAATACTATTGTATCGAAATACTTAAACATGTATACAATAATTTCTTTAACTTGGTCTCTGGTAAAAGTATTTAAGGCCTATATACAGGTTTTGGAAAAACGTCTTCCAAAGTTTGAGTATAATGATTATCCATTGAAATATAAGTAAATGAAATTATAAATAGAATAGTTATTAGAGAAGTTGGCCTAGTTAATGAATTATTTAATCTTGTGTTGCAGCTCAGACAACAACAACCACTCCGAACATTGCTTCAACTGACAAACTAGAAGCATCTTCTGTCCCAGTTATTGCAGGCGGCGTTGCTGGATTTATTGTATTGGTTGCAATTGCTGTTATAGTGGTTCTTATCGTTATAAAAAGGTTTGTATGTATAAAGTGGAATGCTGTTTATCCATGTCGTGTTTAAAGAGGACAAATAAATGCTAATATTTTTTGCTATACATATAACAAAATGTCAGTGCAGTTATTTGTATGCGGTGTAGAATTTAAATGGCAAGGTAAGTCTATTCATTGACTATAATATCGACGAGAAACGCTTAAATCTTAAAAGTTATCAGTTTAATTTGAACCCATGCAACTTCTTTCATTATGTGCTGATTGTAAAATAGTGTAAGCTCACAGTTTGTCCCATTATAGATAATATTATAGTTGATAAACGACAGTCTTTTTGTTCTTCTCTTAACCTAGACTGCACCAACGATTTTGTGTTTGAAACCTTTACCGGTTGGTATTTTATAAATCATTTGGAAAGATACCGTATGTACTTTTAAGTGATTTTGCTTCAATTTTGTTGTATATATAAATTTCTACACAGAAGGAGCGGTAAGAGACGAGACAACAGTAACGAGCCAACTAACCAGAACGACCCAGGATTTGTTATCTCCTTTATCGCCGAGCCTTCTCTACGACAAGAAAGACCAGTCTCTAGACCAGACACAACATATGACTTGCTCAAGTTCGATGAACCAGGTGAAGACTCCAAAAGTAAAGACATCAAAGACGTGAGTGTCATAATACCTGTGTATAATTATTGGATATTTAAATAAATGTTTAGCGTAATAGAAATACAGTCTAGCAGAGCTTTGTAAATGCTTATTTGTTTAATGAAATGAATAGATAATTCTCTACATGCATCATTTAACCCGTATAAAATTCGATGTTATGTTTTTTAATTAACAGAATGAACATAATGACTATATGCGTCTTACCAGAAAGCAGAATGAGTACGAAAAGCTGAACAGCGTGCAGAAAAGTCAACCTGACATAAATTTTAGGCCGTCTGCATTGCCAAACAAGTATCAAACAATGTCGGACATGAGTAGGAACGGATGTTCACAGAATATGGACGATTACTTGACACCTGTTACAGCTACTGAAAAGGCAGTAACTGATGAAGAGTTTAATAACCAGGTCTATGTTGGCGATTCAACCGAAAACAACACCAACCCATATTTGCATCCCTTTAACCAAATTCCTACTATCACTTTTTCACCCCAAGAATTAATATAACAAAGCATTTGGTTTGGATACCGGATTATTTAAGGCAAATGTAGTTTCCTACTTACAATGACTCCCTTTTCACCGTAGTATTCCTTACACAGTACAACTTAATCAGGATGTAAATAAAATAGACGTTGTGAACGTTCGTAAATCCACCATGCCCCCAGAATAATACCAGAAGTGTTGCAGAATGCATAATGTTAAACAAATGTGTTGACTTCTAAGCGAACTGACCGTTGACATTTTTAGCGAGGATGGGAGCGCAGTACTGATCTTTTTAGATAAACAACAAACCTGCACATGTACATGGAAACGGGAAGTAAACCCCAAACAAAACATTGTTTGTCACAAAGAAAGCATAGAAACATTTGTTGTGATATTAATAAATAATTATTAGCTGAAGAAGTTTTACAAAAGTCCGATGTCTAATATAGTATATTATTCTAATGAAACTATAATAGTACACAATATCATAGATATTTATTATGAAAATAGCAAGCTCAAATCCTGAAATGATAGAAAACGAAAAATCACAGCTTCGGAGAATCCGTCAATTTTGTTTTTGTTTTTATTATTCTAGTTTGCTAAACAGATGTATCATTTGTTTGTTTGAGTTGCAATTAATAACCGTCGTATTAGTGCACAAACTAATATTTCAAACGTTATTTTACTTTTTTTACTAATCACGTGCAAAATGCCATAATTTTGTAATAATATATTCTTTATTCAAATTTCTTTCATGTTTAAAATGTAATACACATTATAAATCAAAGTACTGAAGTACTAAAAGGCGGTCGTATGTGCAAACGAATTGACTGAGCTTTAAAGAGAAAAACTTTGTATAGCGGAATCCTAATGTCAGGCGTAATATAAGGCCGGCTTTTTTATTTTAAAATACTTAATTCAATCGTTTACGTGATGGGACTTTTGTTTACCAATTTAACACATAATCTAACCAAAAAAATCTACTTTCATATATGAAATTCTATTTTCGTAAAAATATCTATTTGTAGATTTCAGCTACTCCGGTAAAACAATGCCTATCTCTCCGCGATGTTTAATTTGGATACCCGAGAAATATGGCTATATTAAAACGTTTTCTGTCCGGAAACGACAAACTGCGCTATTGTGCTTTAATCATTTAGACAGGATTGCGCTTACCATCACAAAAGCAAAGAGATAAACCGACACTACTTTTTAGTCGTTCTGGTGCGTGAATCCTTAATATAGGGGAATAGCTCCGTCCCAAGTCGACCCCGTGGGTTAAGTGACGACAACCCTAGAGTCCGGCTCAGAATAATGCAAGTGCAGCCAAAGCTGTACTGGGAGTTACGGGGTATATTTACTTAAACTCTCAGGACAAGGTCATTTAACAGGGTGGCTACAACCCCGAGGTTCGTACTCTTGGTATATCTGACTTACGTATCTCCGGGATAAATAAACTACCAAGCTAAATCTTTCATGTATATCAAACCTATATATTTATTCAAACTGTTTCACGACAAATAGAGTTTAGAAATACATTATAAAATTATCAGCCCTACTAAAATACGGAGATCCACCAGAGGAGCATCCACTTAGTACACTCAGAAAACTGCTGAGAAGACTCTTTGGTATAGACAAGGCCAGGAAAGTTCCGCCTGTACCAATGCAATATAAACAAATTGCTGACAACGACCAGAACTAAATTACAATTAATATATGACAATGTATTTACATTTTAATACTTTTTCAATGTAACCAATAGCTAAACTTTTGTTCGTAACTGAATTCAACATGTACTTTTCACATAAATATATCAAAGATTTTATATAAAGGAGGTAACTAAGACAGGCAGCTACAAAATAGACTTTTGTGCAAAGATATGCCGCTAGGTGTCTCTGGTGACCGGATTCCCGCAGGCTATCGTCTTAAAAATATATAAAACACGGTTACAGCACACATGTGTCCTCAGTCAGCCCGGTCAGCTCAATAGGTAGAGCACGAGACTTGTAATCTCGGGGTTGTGGGTTCGATTCCCGGGGATGACCAACTAAAATTACTAACAGTCTTTCGGATGAGACTAAAAACCGAGGTCCCGTCATGTATGGGTGCTATACACCTGGCATGTAAAAGAACAATGGGTGTCTCTAGAATTAGGACGCTTTCTGTATCTTGCACTATCCTCCGAAATCCTAAAATAACTTACCTCTTCTGGGGGCTTTGGTCATATGGATTATCCGGTACCAACGATAAAACTCTAATTACACACACACACATTTGTCCGATTTATAAATTTGTCCGATTATAGTTGCCTTACTCTTTAGCTTCATGACTTCTTAAAAGCATGACAAAAGACTATCAGAATAAAATTATTGTCAACAGTGATCAAAGTCTAACATTACGGTTTAAAAGTACGCCTGCAAAAGGTGGACTAATTTAAAGCATGTATAATATGTTATAGACCCAGTTATATTGAAAAATCTGAAATTCGTTGTAATGTGATTTCGTATAAACGTATGACTTTTGAAAAAAAATCGAAAAGTTAATTAACATTAGCTAAATCAAGTCTTTAATTTTCATCACGTTGTTAACCGTCGACACAATGAAACTTACAAGAACAAATTATCCTTAAAGTCTTTAGTGTTTTTGTTAATACGAATTATGTTTAATTCGAACAAATTCCTAAGGTCCCAATGAGTACGTATAAAGCGAGTTAAACTGCATCTCTGTTAAATGTGAGCCTATGTATTGATAACGTATATTTGCAGCCACTACTTCTTACGATTGATAAAACTAGGATTCGCCATGATAAAATTCTTTATTGGCTCTGATGGAAGAAAATAAGTGTGTCTGAATCTGAAAAGTTAAAAAAAATATTTCGTAGAACTTGACTCTTCGTGTTTAATTTTAGCAAAACGATTGCTTAGTCTGAATGAGTTATATCGTGATGAAAAGATTTGCTCAATTACACTTTTTATATGATTTGCTTATTTTTATATATACACATTAATTCATTAAAATTGGGTATGTTCATACAAACGAATACAAGTACAGTCGTATTTAAGTGCCATGCTAATTCTTCACTCAATGGCTCTAGATACAAGTTCCAAACAATTATTTGCAGTAACTGTTTTAAGGAAGTGTCGAGTTAGTGCCTTGGTCCGGTCCAAACTGTAGATGTGCTATGTGTCAGTGAGCCTGTTTTTAGTAACATGTGTGTCTATATGTAACTTGTAACTCTTTTTCTGCTTTAAACCCTTATTTTATTTTGCTTCAGTTGAAGATTTAACTTTTTGTGCACTCTTTTATGCATGTGCTCTGCTGATACTTTTAGTTTCATTAGTTTTAGTTTCAGCTTTATATGTCCTCAGATATTTGTATTTGTATATGTGCTCTTTTTTTCTAAAAAAACAACTTAGGAAAACAAGCTGTGAGGAGGCTGCTGATCAGTTCTTCACAAATCTAATTTAAGGGGATAAGTGTTTTAGTTGTTTTTCTTAGGGGTCGCACACTCTTGTGCTCATATTGCTATCAGTTTCTTATTTCTTTCTTCTTATGGCAGTTTTTAGGCCTCAGATCACGATCAGCATCTTCCCCACAGCCATCTTATCAATGTGCTAAAACGTGTTTTATTTTGTACATATCTAGATGTTTGTGCTGTAATTTTGAGCTGTTTTACTAAATGTCCAACTAGTCTTGGTTTCTTAGTTTCCCATAAAAATAGGGGTACTACTTTTAGTTAGTATTTGTGTTTCATGTCGTATGTTTTTAACGTATGTGTTTTTTATCTTTATGTTACTGCCCACTTATGAGTTTTTCTTAGACCGATTATTCTAATGCATATTGTCTATATCTTGTGATCAATTGTCTTATGTTTTATGCTGCTAAACATTTTTAATGATTGCGCAAGCATCATATTTCTTTTACAACAGGTTGTTTTGTTGCATTTGTTAATTTGTCTTCAAGCTAATGTTGTATACTTATGTATGACCGACTTTAAATAAAGATTCATTGTATGTTGTATCTTTCCATGACTGTAATTTTTGCATTGATTTCTACGTTAAGTTTAAAGCTTCAAAGAAAGTGTTTTAATGAAGTGCCGAGCTAGTGCTAATTTCAACGCAGTATTATTTTCTTGCTGAGTCATAGCTAACTGTACTGTAGTTTGTTTGGTTGATACTTCAAATTTTACATTGAATATTTGAAATCCATGTATATAGTTGTAAAGTGTTGCTTTATTTGGTTTAAGATTGAATTACAATAACTCATTTTTATCTACACTTTAATAAATGTTATTTTGTAGACAAAAAAAAAAACGTGTTGATTGGTTTGAAAAAAAAATTATTCCCATTATTTCATGTACAGTACTCTAAGATAATAAGCCCCACGTATCAAGTAAGAAACTTTGAGATTACTATTAAACTCCCTCCTGAGTAACAGCTTGCATTAAACAATCCCTCCTAGAAATCCTAGAATCTGTTGTTGAAAAATAACCTGTTGAAATCAATCTTTAAAAATAAACAATCTTGAGACTTCCCAAATATGCTAAAATGATGGAACTGGCCCCGTGCTTATAAATGCTTCTTGAGCACAATCTCATGGTGCTTAATTAATATTAAGTCAACTCAAGTTATATTTATTTACAAAGTCGGATTTAATATAAACATATAATGATCAAGATACAAATGTATGTAAGCTCAAGAACATACCTCCTGCATATGGTTATGGAACCCGACATTGTAAAAAGATACTTGACTTAAGTTAATATATATTGAGCGTGAGTTTGTGCTGAGCATGATATGCTCAAGAAACTTGAAAATACGGGGCCAGGTCATAACCAAAACTGTCTACCACACTATACATGTATCAACATCGCTGATGTGACGTAAGTCAATAGTGCTACAGTGCAAGATTAAACA
The DNA here is from genome assembly GCA_022818135.1 of Saxidomus purpurata. Taxonomy (NCBI): domain Eukaryota; kingdom Metazoa; phylum Mollusca; class Bivalvia; order Venerida; family Veneridae; genus Saxidomus; species Saxidomus purpurata. The sequence goes on from JAFMSR010000012.1 coordinate 32,876,805, forward strand.
AAGATTATGTACCATGAGTTTTCAATACGTATTGCTTAAAAGAGAAAAGATAAAAATTGATTAAGAATTAGAATCTGAACATATTGTGGTGCAGAATGTTGTGAAATACAACAACAATCTAAACCTATAAGAATTTTGGAATGCTTATACAAATAAAAT
>JAFMSR010000012.1:32877463-32890123 GCA_022818135.1 Saxidomus purpurata
CTCAAATCCTGAAATAATAGAAAACGAAAAGTCACAGCTTCGGAGAATCCGTCAATTTTGTTTTTGTTTTTATTATTCTAGTTTGCTAAACAGATGTATCATTTGTTTGTTTGAGTTGCCAATAATAACCGTCGTATTAGTGCACAAACTAATATTTCAGACGTTATTTTACTTTTTTTTACTAATCACGTGCAAAATGCCATAATTTTGTAATAATATATTCTTTATTCAAATTTCTTTCATGTTTAAAATGTAATACACATTATAAATCAAAGTACTGAAGTACTAAAAGGCGGTCGTGTGTGCAAACGAATTGCCTGAGCTTTAAAGAGAAAAACTTTGTATAGCGGAATCCTAATGTCAGACGTTATATAAGGCCGGCTTTTTTATTTTAAAATACTTAATTCAATCGTTTACGTGATGGGACTTTTTTTTACCAATTTAACACATAATCTAACCCAAAAAATCTACTTTCATGTATGATATTCTATTTTCGTAAAAATATCTATTTGTAGATTTCAGCTACTCCGGTAAAACAATGCCTATCTCTCCGCGATGTTTAATTTGGATACCCGAGAAATATGGCTATATTAAAACGTTTTCTGTCCTGAAACGACAAACTGCACTATTGTGCTTTAATCATTTAGACAGGATTGCGCTTACCATCACAAAAGCAAAGAGATAAACCGACACTACTTTTTAGTCGTTCTGGTGCGTGAATCCTTAATATAGGGAAATAGCTCCGTCCCAAGTCGACCCAGTGGGTTAAGTGACGACAACCCTAGAGTCCGGCTCAGAATAATGCAAGTGCAGCCAAAGCTGTACTGGGAGTTACGGGGTATATTTACTTAAACTCTCAGGACAAGGTCATTTAACAGGTGGCTACAACCCCGAGGTTCGTACTCTGGGTATATCTGACTTACGTATCTCCGGGATAAATAAACTACCAAGCTAAATCTTTCATGTATATCAAACCTATATATTTATTCAAACTGTTTCACAACAAATAGAGTTTAGAAATACATTATAAAATTATCAGCCCTACTAAAATACGGAGATCCACCAGAGAAGCATCCACTTAATACACTCAGAAAACTGCTGAGAAGACTCTTTGGTATAGACAAGGCCAAGAAAGTTCCGCCTGTACCAATGCAATATAAACAAATTGCTGACAACGACCAAAACTAAATTACAATTAATATATGACAATGTATTTACAAATTAATACTTTTTCAATGTAACCAATAGCTAAACTTTTGTTCGTAACTGAATTTAACATGTACTTTTCACATAAATATATCAAAGATTTTATATAAAGGAGGTAACTAAGACAGGCAGCTACAAAATAGACTTTTGTGTTAAGATATGCCACTAGGTGTCTCTGGTGACCGGATTCCCGCAGGCTATCGTCTTAAAAATATATAAAACACGGTTACAGCACACATTTGTCCTTAGTCAGCCCGGTCAGCTCAATAGGTAGAGCACGAGACTTGTAATCTCGGGGTTGTGGGTTCGATTCCCGGGGATGACCAACTAAAATTACTAACAGTCTTTCGGATGAGACTAAAAACCGAGGTCCCGTCATGTATGGGTGCTATACACCTGGCATGTAAAAGAACCATGGGTGTCTCTAGATTTAGGACGCTTTATGTATCTTGCACTATCCTCCGAAATCCTAAAATAGCTTACCTCTTCTGGGGGCGTTGGTCATATGGATTATCCGGTACCAACGATAAAACTCTAATTACACACACACACATTTGTCCGATTTATAAATTTGTCCGATTATAGTTGCCTTACTCTTTAGCTTCATGACTTCTTAAAAGCATGACAAAAGACTATCAGAATAAAATTATTGTCAACAGTAATCAAAGTCTAACATTACGGTTTAAAAGTACGCCTGCAAAAGGTGGACTAATTTAAAGCATGTATAATATGTTATAGACCCAGTTATATTGAAAAAATCTGAAATTCGTTGTAATGTGATTTCAAATAAACGTATGACTTTTGATAAAAAATCGAAAAGTTAATTAACATTAGCTAAATCAAGTCTTTAATTTTCATCACGTTGTTAACCGTCGACACAATGAAACTTACAAGAACAAATTATCCTTAAAGTCTTTAGTGTTTTTGTTAATACGAATTATGTTTAATTCGAACAAATTCCTAAGGTCCCAATGAGTACGTATAAAGCGAGTTAAACTGCATCTCTGTTTAATGTGAGCCTATGTATTGATAACGTATATTTGCAGCCATTACTTCTTACGATTGATAAAACTAGGATTCGCCATGATAAAATTCTTTATTGGCTCTGATGGAAGAAAATAAGTGTGTCTGAATCTGAAAAGTTAAAAAAAATATTTCGTAGAACTTGACTCTTAGTGTTTAATTTTAGCAAAACGATTGCTTAGTCTGAATGAGTTATATCGTGATGAAAAGATTTGCTCAATTACACTTCTAATATGATTTGCTTATTTTTATATATACACATTAATTCATTAAAATTGGGTATGTTCATACAAACGAATACAAGTACAGTCGTATTTAAGTGCCATGCTAATTCTTCACTCAATGGCTCTAGATACAAGTTCCAAACAATTATTTGTAGTAACTGTTTTAAGGAAGTGTCGAGTTAGTGCCTTGGTCCGGTCCAAACTGTAGATGTGCTATGTGTCAGTGATCCTGTTTTTAGTAACATGTGTGTCTATATGTAACTTGTAACCCTTTTTCTGCTTTAAACCCTTATTTTGCTTCAGTTGAAGATTTAACTTTTTGTGCACTCTTTTATGCATGTGCTCTGCTGATACTTTTAGTTTCATTAGTTTTAGTTTCAGCTTTATATGTCCTCTGATATTTGTATTTGTATATGTGCCCTTTTTTTTTCTAAAAAAAAAACAACTTAGAAAAAACAAGCTGTGAGGAGGCTGCTGATCAGTTCTTCACAAATCTAATTTGAGGGGAGAAGTGTTTTAGTTGTTTTTCTTAGGGGTCGAACTCTTGTGCTCATATTGCTATCAGTTTCTTATTTCTTTTTTCTTATGGCAGATTTTAGGCCTCAGATCACGATCAGCAGCTTCCCCACAGCCATCTTATCAATGTGCTAAAACGTGTTTTGTTTTGTACATATCTAGATGTTTGTGCTGTAATTTTGAGCTGTTTTACTAAATGTCCAACTAGTCTTAGTTTCTTAGTTTGCCATAAAAATAGGGGTACTTATTTTAGTTAGTATTTGTGTTTCATGTCGTATGCTTTCAACGTATGTGTTTTTATCTGTATGTAACTGCCCACTTATGAGCTTTTCTTAGACAAACTATTCCAATGCATATTGTCTATATCATGTGATCAATTGTCTTATGTTTTATGCTGCTAAACATTTTTAATGATTGCGCAAGCTTCATATTTCTTTTACAACAGGTTGTTTTGTTACATTTGTTAATTTGTCTTTAAGCTAATGTTGTATACTTATGTATGACCGACTTTGAATAAAGATTTATTGTATGTTGTATCTTTCCATGACTGTAATTTTTGCATTGATTTCTACGTTAAGTTTAAAGCTACAAAGAAAGTGTTTTAATGAATTGCCGAGCTAGTGCTAATTTCAATGCAGTATTATTTTCTTGCTGAGTTATAGCTAACTGTACTGTAGTTTGTTGTGGTTGATACTTCAAATTGTACATTGAGTATTTGAAATCCATGTATATAGTTGTAAAGTGTTGCTTTATTTGGTTTAAGATTGAATTACAATAACTCATTTTATCTACACTTTAATAAATGTTATTTTGTAGACAAAAAAACGTGTTGATTGGTTTGAAAATACTTTTATTCCCATTATTTCATGTACATTACTCTAAGATAATAAGCCCCACGTATCAAGTAATAACTTTGGGATTACTATTAAACTCCCTCCCGAGTAACAGCTTGCATTAAACAATACCTCCTAGAAATCCTAGAATCTTTTGTTGAAAAATAACCTGTTGAAATAAATGCTTAAAAATAAACAATCTTGAGACTTCCCAAATATGCTAAAATGATGGACCTGGCCCCGTGCTTATAAAGGCTTCTTAAGGATGTCTGCTACGTTGTGTTAAGATTTCAACGATTTTCTGAAAATCAACATATATCAAGGGGAACATATCACCATCAAAATAAAACCTTAAAAAAGGTACCTATCCAGGCTTTTTTTGGCCCTAGGCTTCAAGGAACTATGTCACCATATTTGGGAATGCAAAAACATTATTAAGTCATAGTTAACCATCATAACCTCATGTTTATTCCATTAGGTAAAACCAATCATTTTTTATTACATGAATGTTGAAAATAATGGTACTATGATTGAAAATCACTAAAAAAATTGACTCGGAACAAATAGTTGCTGAAATGCAAAATGTTAAAATTGAATTACCCCACCCACTTTTTTTCAGAATGGCACTTAATTCATGCATATCGATGGCCTTTAAAACAGTGAAGGGATTTCAACGATTTTCTGAAAATCAACAAACATCAAGGGGAACATATCACCATCAAAATAAAACCTTAAAAAAGGTACCTATCCAGGCTTTTTTTGGCGCTAGGCTTCAAGAAACTATGTCACCATATTTGGGAATGCAAAAACATTATTTAGTCATAGTTAACCATCATCATCTCCTGTTTATTCCATTAGGTAAAACCAAACATTTTTTATTACATGAATGTTGAAAATAATTGTACTGTGATTGAAAATCACTAAAACAATGACTCGGAACAAAGTTGCCGAAATGAAAAATGTTAAAATTGAATTACCCCGCCCACTTATTTTCAGAATGGCACTTAATTCGTGCATATCGATGGCCTTTAAATCAGTGAAGGGATTTCAACGATTTTCTGAAAATCAACATACATCAAGGGGAGCATATCAGCATCAAAATAAAACCTTAAAAAAGGTACCTATCCAAGCTTTTTTTGTCGCTAGGCTTCAACAAACTATGTCACCATATTTGGGAACGCAAAAACATTATTAAGTCATAGTTAACCATCATTATCTCCTGTTTATTTCATTAGGTAAAACCAAACATTTTTTAATTACATGAATGTTGAAAATATTGGTACTGTGACTGAAAATCACTAAAAAACACAGAACAGTCAGTAATACATATAATTGATACATGTTTGCCAGGTTTAAATGGTTTTCAAGAAATGTCTTCCAACTTTGAAAAACACTTTCACAATCTTCTATAAATTTTGGTATATTATGACCATCTAGGGATGAATGTCACACAGTGTCTGTAATTTGTCCCATTTTTTCAGCAATCCCTCCATTTCACTATATACTAATACTCTCATGTTCACCTGAAATTAAAAACATTCCCCTGTTACATGCAATTGAGATCATATTATTTTCATTTTGATTAAATAAAATAATGCTTTTAATTGATCTTTAATAGAAACAAAGTATAACATTATTCAAATAAAAAAAATGGTTTTGCATAATTGCACTACTCATTTACAACACCCATCTTTAGTTTGACTTTAGTGTTGAATGGACTTGCTGGAGTTACAGATGAAAATGTATGGTGAAGTTATTGAGAAATAGCAACAGTGTTTGAAGATGTTTGTTAGATAAGATTATGTAAGATAGCTTACTGGTTAACTTTCAAAATTATGTTTTTGAGTGATAAAACTATGCCTTCACTAAAATAAAACCATTCAGGTTCATTACATCTAAATAATTGGTTACTGAGGTATGTGAGCAATTTAGAACTGCTTACTCTGATTGTCCATGAAGTTTAATCAGTCTACAGTCTGCTATTCAGTTATGTTTCCATTTTCATCACATTGTCCTAGAATACTAGTTTATACAACCAAAACAAAACTTCTTGTTTAATGCAAGTATGTTGGGTACACATAAGGTGTCTGTATAGTTGTTATTCATGAAACGAGGGCACATGAATTGAACATACTAAGCCTGTTTTGTTTGTTTAGAAAGACATGCAATTCTTACCTATTAAATTTAGCCATTTTGCATACCAAGCAAACATATCATTAGTTCAGTCCAGCTGCATTGTCAATATGCATCTAAAAACAAATGTGTAAACAAAAGTAAATATAATCCCATAATTTTAAAAATTTGAAGATGAAACTCTCTGTATGTATCAGATACTGACCTTACAAAAGTAAATATCAATTTGTATTCTGAGACCATACACAAATGATCAATCATGAGTAATAGTGACACAAAAGTATCTTATAAAGATCTGCTATTGAATGCTGTTTAGGTACTTTTTAACATGTAAGTACTTTCAATCCTTATATATGCATGTATTCATCTGTAAAAGACAATACAGTTTGTGTACGAGAATAACTGCAGTTTACAAAGAAGTAGATGTATATTGCAAAATGTGATATTATGGCATAATAGGGTTATTGTGTCAGCCAATTATCCTTAAAACTCAAAATCTCAAGATATCATACCATGGTATTCAAAATATTCAATTGTTATAGAGTCTTATTAGAAAAGCACTGTTGGGAGTATTTGAAACCCTTGCAGACCATAAAAAATAAATACCTGATGTGCATTTTGTGTACATGTATCTTGCATCTACAGATGGACATTCAGCTATATTTTGAATTTTAAATGTACACTCTGCTGCTTTCCAAATACATTGACTTTAATCTATCAAGTAAAATAGCTGAGTTCCTGTAAAAGAGAAGATATGAAACTACATACATTTTCCTGCCATTTTATAAAAATATGTAACAGAATATGTGACTACCTAGCAAGTATTGAGAAACAATTTTTGGCAAAAACTATGCAAGTTAGAATTCAAAAGCAGATCTGAATCATAAATTCACTTTTTCATTTGTTATATTTAAATAAAGAAACAAAAAGGACATAATACATGTAGTATTACATTTAGCTCTGTCAACAGTATCTTGTCCTTCAGCACATAAGCAAACAAATGGCATTTCCTTGGTGTCTTAACCAATATTGACCCAATTTGTTGAGGCTGATGGAGACAATGCACCCATTGTAAGTACATGTAGTTGTTTTCAAAATCTGGTCTGCATGGTGGGCTGCCTAAAGCAAAGGAAAAATCTAGAAAGATAATGTCACAATTAAAGTATACTTAGTGACTGTAAACTCAATTTGATATTAGTTCATTAAGTTTGGAAGCCCAGGGAACAATCATCAGTTCATAAACCAGAATTTATGGCAAGTTTTTGTACTAGACATAGTGTGCACATGAATACATTTTTACTTTAAAGTTTTATTCTTAACAACTAATTCCTCTACAAACAGTGCCATGCATCTTTGGTGTAGGTAGGTCATATGCTATATGTTTACTAGAATCTACAACTTTAGAACAAGCAGTTTATATACCATGGTGTTTACTGCAACCACAAGAAGCCTTTTCAGATTTAGTAACAAAGTATTTTATCATCCTCAAATGCATCTATTTAGCTTTGAACAAAATCATCATCATCATCATCATTATCATCATCATCATCATCACTCTGCATCAACAGCAGTATAGTTATAATTATATGTAATAGAATACACACATGATATGTTATTATCATTATGATATTTCCATGGGCTAAAGTAAATAGCTAGTCAAACAGTAAGGCTGTTGAAATTCCTTATCAACCAGGCATCCACTACAGCACAGGTTGTACAGTTGTCCTCGGCAGGATAAGAAAATGTTTTTGAAATCATTCTTCCTGGTTTATTTTCCCAGGTCTAGAATAAATTATATCTACAGTATATTTGAATTTATGTGATCAATATAACTTGGTTGCTATCAACAGACCGTTGCTTCATGATTCCTCGGTGTCAGTTTTACTTCCGGGTCTAATTATATCGAAAAAGTGATCTTATTCTCTAATAACAAGTGAGAAATAAATACTTACGTAACTGGACGGTGATACAAACACATCCAGCATCAACATCAACAACATAAATGCGTATCTAACCTTTCAACCCGCTTTATAAAATAAAAGTTTTTAGCACTTTGAGTTTGACCTTCGCGGAAATACACCGTTTATGACGTCATCGGTACTCCGCAGATTAATCAATAACTTGTGATATTTGAAACGTAATAGGTTGTACACCACGAAATGAGACTCATTGGTGATTACTGCATGTAAAACAGTGAAATAAAGTAGGGACCTATACTTTTTGAAAGTTTACAGATCATTTTTTCAGTGGTTAGCTATTTTACGACATTTGCTCACTTCCGATAGTTAGCGCATGTGCAGACCAACGTAGCAGACATCCTTAAGCACAATATCATGCTCAGCACACATTCGTGCTGAATTAACATGAAGGCAACTCAAGTTATATTTATTTTATTTCAAATTCAGATTCAATATAAACATATAATGATAAAGATGTTGTTATGGAACCCGACATTGCAAAAAGATATAACTTGACTTTAGGTAAAATATCTTGAGCATGGGTTTGTGCTGAGCATGATATTTTGCTCGACAAACTTGAAAGTACGGGGCCAGTCACAACCAAAACTGTCTACCACACTATACATGTATGAACCTCGCTGATGTGACGGAAGTCAATACTGCTACACTGCAAGATTAAACAAAGATTATGTACCTTGAGTTTTCAATACGTATTGCTTAATAGAGAAAAGATAAAAATTGATTAAGAATTAGAATCTGAACATATTGTAGTGCAGAATGTTGTGAAATACAACAACAATCTAAACCTAGAAGAAGTTTGGAATGCTTACAAATAAAATTCGTAAAAGCAGAAACCCTAAAACACATAATGTCTGCCAAAGAAGGACTTAGCCACTGAAAAAAGGGCTCTTCAACAGAACAGGGTATTACACTGACTCACAAACAAGAAGGCCAAGATGGCCCTATATCGCTCACCTGAGACTTATGACAATATGTGACCAAACTTCAACTCTACATTCTGTTTGACCTGGACAAGGCAAACCTTTGGACCAACTAACATGATGATTGGGTCACCTGCATGGCATACACAAGGTTTTTAACCGGGTGACCTAGTTTTTGACCTCAGATTACCTATATTTATACATAACCTAGATTTCATCAAGACAATCATACTGACGAAGTTTCATGAAGATAGAATGAAAAATGCAGCCTCTATAGCATTCACGAGGTTTTCTATGATTGATCCGGTCACCTAGTTTTTGACCCTATATGACCCATGTTCAAACTGAACTTAGATTTCAACAAGGCAATTATAGTGACCAAGTTTCATGAAAATCCAATAAAAAAATGCAACCTCTAATGCATACACAAGGTTTTTCTATGATTTGACCCTGTGACCTAGTTTTTGACCCTAGATGACCCATGTTCGAACTCAATATCGATTAGATCAAGGCAATCATACTGATCAAGATTCATGAAGATCTAATGATAAATGCAGCCTAAGTTGCATACACAAAGTTTTTCTATGATTTAACCAGGTGACATAGTTTTTGACTCTAGCCCATATTCATACTCGACTTAGATTTCAACAAGGCAATCATACTGACCAAGTTTCATGAAAATCAGATGAAAAATGCAACCTCTAATGCATACATTAAGTTTTTTTATGATTTGACCCCGTTACCTAGTTGTTGACCCCAGTCATACTGACCAAGTTTCATGAAAATCCAATAAAAAATGCAAACTTTATTGCATACACAAGGTTTTTCTATGATTTGACCCCGTGACCTAGTTTTTGACCCTAGATGACTCATGTTCGAACTTAATATAGATTTGATCAAGGCAATTATACTGATCAAGTTTTATGAAGATCCAATGATAAATGCAACCTCTGTTGCCTACACACGGTTGTTATATGATTTAACCAGACGACCTAGTTTTCGAACCTAGATGACCCATATTCATACTCGACCTAGATTTCAACAGGGCAATCATACGGACCAAGTTTCATGAAAATCAGACCCGGCTCTCGGGAAACTGTATTGGTGGTAACTCGACAGGGCCTCGTTACCGCCAATAACAGTTACCCTCGAACCAGATATTCCTATCTGCACGTGCAACCAGTGAAAGATTCTTATAAAATGTAACTTGATTCCTGGTATGACCTCTATTACAAAACAACAATCTAAGTTCTATTATTTGTTAACATAACTGTTGACTCTCAATGTTCTATTTGAAAACTTCTTTCAACTTAAAGTATTAAAGTCGAAGCTTTGCCACAATCTTGTACGGTTTTGGAGCGTGTACTAATCCAAACATGCCATCTACACGTGCCACTGAAAGTGTCTCGTTCTGCGGGCATTCTAGACGAAACTTTTGAACAAGTGCACCAAGAATAAGCAACAGCTCCATCCGTGCTAATGACTCTCCGATACAGTTTCGCTTTCCTGTAACTGCTGTTGAAACTTTAAGTAAACCATCGAGCCTGTCTGATCTTAAGAATGGAATGGTTTCATGTTGCATAACAATATTATCAATCAATATCGGTCAACAATGGTGACTATAAAATTCATTTAGAAATTGGCCAAAATCCCGAATTGGTTCAAACTTTAAAAGAAATGTCCATACAATATTGTTCATTGTTATACTGTTGTTGACATAATGCTTACATTTTAAGATATTTAAAGACAAAATTAAAACGATAAATAAATAATTTTTTATAATTCCTCCAATAGCTAAATATTTAAATATGCGTATAGAAACTATATGTTAAGCAAAACAGTGAGAAAAATATACAATATTCTTAGTACACGTTACAATAGCGTTTTGATTATTCTTTGTATGATAAAGACGATAACAATCACTATATTATAGTTATTTTGGGTTATATGTGCAATCTAGTTTGGGTTGTAGTTAAATGCTTTTTTTACTTACTTACACGCATGAAACGAGTTTATATTAAATCTTCTATCTTGAAAAAATGCAGTATTTACAACAGAATTCGATTGTAGAACAATTGACAGAATCTATATCAGCGTCAACGTGACGGTTATATCAGAAAACAACGTCACTCAAAATGACCACATCCCTACAACACGTCCAAGAACCATCTGCGTGCTGAGCGGACATACACTAGTAATGCGGAAATGCCCATTAACTACAATCATTTAATCCAGTCCCTACCAAGAGATGAACAAACACGTATTAATATATCACATATCAAATAAGACAAACAAATAAAACTCCTACCAAAAAAGAATGCTATCATTTCATCACGTTTCTTTATGGTATTGTCTTCGTCCAGAATGCGTTCCGGGCAGAAGTTTTCAGGGTCCTCCCAAATATCTGGATCACTGAATACCAAATCCAAATCAGGCATTATAACAGCGTGTTTTGGTATAGTGAATCCTTGAAAGGTAATATCTCTTGTCGTTGCATGCGCTGTGCTTGTTATTGTGATATTGCAGTATCTGATTTATTCACATTCAATAATTGCACGTTTGATAAGAGGAACACATTCTTAATAACTCTGCAAGTACCGTAGTTGTTTACTGAAATCGAGCAGGGATTTTTTATTTTATTGTAGAATAAGTGTGACGAGGGTTAATTTTGAGATTTTAGAGCTGAAACCATTGTCTATATATAGTAAGAGATTTTTTTTTGGTTGACCCTTGCTCAAATATCAATTTCAGGCCCAGATAGACTATAGAAACCATGTACCAGCCCCCTTTGGTTTACCCGGAGATCGCTGTGTAGGAAACTAGGAATTACAGTAGATCATTCGACGCATGTTTAAAAATCTCAGTAGATCTACTTGAAAATACAGATCTACTATTTTGATAAGTTATGATGCTTGTTCGTGAATGACTGGGAGCATGTGGACAAGACGGTCTAGTTCTTCATACTTTGAAAAACGAACATAAATCACCGTCAGTTTTTTTCATTACATTGTAATTTAATTTTCAATTAGCATTCACAATTGAGAGACATTCCCGCAGATTTAAGGAATAAGGACACCTGCATTTTCGTGCGCATCATCCAAAACAAAGATGGCGTCGAAAATACACAAAGGAGAGCTGCCATAGAGAAACTTTATTTGAGGATACCAAGAAAACAAAGGAACCGATCGCAAAATCCTTTAAATTTTGGAGGGTGACTTTTTCATAGAATATCAAACGGGTAATTATTTTTAGCTGTTTTGTCCAAAAGTACCTTTTTCAGGCCAAAGTTGAGTTTCCCTTTGGGATGGGACAAACTGTAGTGAGACTGGTCCTAAAGAGAAACAGGTACAGTACTACAAGCAAGCATTGGGCGCGGTAATTTGAAACATAAGATGGAATTAAGTATGTTACATTTTCAATTATGATATATAGAAAAATATTACAACACATCATTACTTTCCAATAGTCCGTTTTCTTTGTATTAACCAATATTCTTGAGTGATATTTTTACCTTAAAACCTCTTGATAAAATGCTTCAAGATATCCCAGCAAACTTTTATCTGCATCTGACGGGAGCCTCTGTACCCCTATACTGCTCAGTATTTGTTTATAAAATTTATCTTGTATGTCCGGAATCTCCGCGAGACAGACTAAAGCCCAGCGCATTGCAGATGTCGTTGTATGTGAGCCACCAACAAAAAGGTCACCAAGCAATCCAGACAACTGCTCCACTAATATTTAGAAAAAGAGGAAATATGAATTACACCCTAATCATAAAATACAAAACATAATATGTGTCATGTACGTGTGAATTTGATAAACTATT